>JAYJMB010010961.1:0-48708 GCA_036873735.1 Pouteria campechiana
ACCGAAGTGGCCGCCACTGATCTCTTCAATTTATACGAGGTGGTTTGTCGGCTCGATGACATCCCTTCTCCTCTTTCTCCGTTGCCTCCACATCTTCTTCATTTAGCAAGACCCCCGATCGATGAGGAGGTTGCTTTAGCAGAGATCCCATTTGAACCAAAATCATAAGGTTGAATAGACAAAAGTGATGTTGTGGTCTACTAAATCAGTCAGTATATGATTTGGATGTTGATGTATTTGATGATGATCAGATCATGAGATTTGATACTGTGGTCAGTCAAAATGAGTTAGTTTATGATGTGTTATAATGTGATTAATATTTTTAACACATGTGTTACTTATATTATATATTACTCCCTGAGTTGCCGTGACTCACCTCAATCTTATTAATTTTTTTTCCAGAGAATGTCGCTCATGGATGGCATTAGTCGTGCCATGGGGATAGATGTAATAGAGTTTTTTTATGAGAGTGATTTTCAAATAGATGTCGTAATTCTATTTTTTTTAAAGAAATGTACTTGACCACGTTATTATGGATTATATGAAATTTATGTACTTTTTCTTAATTATGAGTTATTGTGATTCTCTTCATGACTATGTTTCATCTCTAGTGTGATAAATCTTAGGAAATTCACACCTGGATTTGGGAATGATAGTTTATTATGTTGTTTATGGGGCTAGAGTGTGACAAAATCTACCACTCAAGATCATCAAATAGATCGATTTAAGAAGATATAACAAAACAACATTTATTAGAAGATGCTTGACATACATAAAGACTTATTGCTAGGCAACTTTCTTTACAAAAAAAACACCCAAATTCTCAAAACACTCAAAGATCACACTCTCACTAAAGCACTCACACTTTTGACTTGCGATGCCTTACTACTAACATACACACCTATTTATAGACTGAAGAAGCTGGGTTCCAACACATTTCATGTTCGGACTTCAAAACATTTTGAATCCATGTAATAATTGACAAACTTAACAGACACTAGAATTCTAGAGGTACAATAATAGGGCTACGAAGAAGACATGAAGTGACATAAAGTAATTCCAACAGGTGGCTGGTAGGAGATAACTATGAATAACATAGATTGGGCTGGCAGTTTGGAATGGTGAGTTTCAATAATTAAGTTACTAAGAGGTTTGCATGACAACCACATTTCTTCTATAGAAGATCCTTTATCTCCTTCTAGAATTTGACTAAAATATAATAGTTGAAAAGCTTTGACGCGCTGTTTTCTTTCATCAAACCATGCAAAATCTTTCTTAATTATAGAGGTTGCAATAGCAATAGCTTTCTTAGTAGCTTCAGAATGAGGAGGACATTGTATCGGAGTTTTGCTGAGTTCTTCAAGAGTTGACATGAAATCAAGATTTAACTCAACTGCACTTTAATTAAGGGTTCTTACTCTGTATCCTTTTTGGATCGACGAGATCAACCCTTAAGATTTTGATTTGAATTTTAGTAATCAGATTTGAGCCACTATTTTGAACATGAGATTCGAGCAATATAGGGATATGAAAAGTTATGAAACTCTTAACTTTTGTTAGGTTCAAAACCTGCTTTGCTACCAGTTGTTACGCCTCAAAATGTAGGTTGTATGGCCAAATAGATATCCAAATGAGATAAGAAAAATAGATGAGATATGCAAAGGTAAAAAATAGAATGCAATAGAAGCACACAAGCACATAAACAATAATAACATAAGGATTATAGTGGTTTGGGCCCCCTTGGCATCTATTTCACTTTCTAAGGTTTCTCCAATCTTAGGTTTCACTATACCGTATGGAATCATACCTCCCTTGGTTTCAGAGCTAACCAAGTACTCATACACAATTGGTTTTACCAAGCTCACCAACAACTCTTACAATGTTAGTTTTCCTTTAAGCTCATTAAAAATTCACACAATCTAGTTTTTAGAGCTTACTAGTAATTTATACACACTGATTTTTAGAGATCACTAAGAACTCATACAACCTTGTTTCTCACTAGCTAATCAGAAACTCATACAATATTGTTTCCAGAGCTTACTAGTTAAGTCATACTAGCGGTGCAATTTGGGTTAGGTTGACCCAAACCCGCCCAACCAAACCCAAATTCTAATTTGGGTTGTGTTTGGGTTGATGGCAACCAAATCCCAAATAACTTGAGTTGCACCTCTCACTCATACATACTGGTTTTCATAGCTAATCAGCAACTCTCCCTTTCACATACAAACGTGTACTGTTAAACTGCCTATAAGGAGGCCTAAGATGTATACAAATTTAACATCAAGTAAAGATATATAATGAATACATTATAGTGCGTCATTCTCCTCTAAAGTGAAAGATGAATCTTTGGACACTTTGAACATTGAAGCTTGTTAGAGCGATTGCACTTTCTGGAGACTTAAATTCTTAATATTGAATCTTGTTAAACACACCCAAGAGTCTATTTCTTCTTCATTGGAACTTCTGTTTATAAGTTCCAAATCTATTCTAATAGTTAATAATTACTTCTGATAATTTTTCAATCGTTGCAAATTACGTTGTTAACACTCACATAATTTACCTTCTAAGCATGCTTTAGACTCTCTAAAGTTAAACTTCAAAGCCTTTGAAGGTCGGGTGTTTATTAGTTATCATTGCCACATATAACTTTAAAGCTTCTGAAGCTTTCTTTCAGATCATTTGAATTTCGGCTCGGCTTGAACTTCATTCTAACGGTGCTCTTTAGATCATTTGAAGTTGGTCTTAGATATTCTGAAGTTCCTTTTTGAGCACGGACATTCCCAACAGCTACTTTTTTCCTTCTATTAATCATCTAAAGTATCCTCTAAAACCTGTGCTTCCTTTTGAAACTTCTTTTTCTCGCTGAGACTTCTTCTTCTTCTAAACATTCTTCTAAGCCTTCTAAATGTTTTGAAACTTCCCTCTGAATTCATAATGCTCCCACTGAAACTTCCAGATGCCACTTCCAAACTTTTGGAGCTTCCTTCGAAGCCACTGAATATACTTCTAAACTTGTCTACATCACGTTTGAAGCTTCTTCTTAATCCAAAAATTTTATCAATATGTCATTAACTTAATTCAAGTCATTAACAAGTTTTATTAATCATCAAAATCAGACCCTTAGGGTTAATAACTTTCAGATGAAACATATAATCCCACCTAAGAATTGGAGGAATATTTTCTTTCATAATAAATTCTAAAATTTCAAAAGAAGAGGATTCAATAATAGAGAAGGCGAGAGTTGTACATAATTCTTGAGGGAAAATCTCAAGATTAATACTCCAAAAATCCCAGAATTTATCATAAAACCACATAGGAATAGTTAGATGAGGTTTGGATTAATTCGTATATTTTCACAAGTTCAATCAGAGTTCTAAAATATTATCATTATCTTCTAATACAACATTTAAAATAGCGTCATGTAGAGATAATTCAACAACATAATTAAAGTCCAAATGAGATATAATTCGCTATTCAAGAAAATGCTTGACATACATAAAGACTAATTGTTGAGCAACCTTCTTTATTAGAAGAGCCCTCAAACTTTCAAAACACTCAAAGATCACACCCTTACTAAAGCACTCACACATTCAACTTGTGATGCCTTCCTACTAACATACACACCTATTTATAGACTAAAGAAGCTAGGTTCCAACACATTTCACGTTTGGATTTCAAAACATTTCGAATGCATACAATAATTGATGGACTTAACATGCACTGAAATCTTAGAGGAACAATAATAAGGCTACAAAGAAGACATGAAGTGGCATAAGGTAAACTTTTTTTTACAATGGATGGCTGGTAGGAGAACTAAGAATAATGTAGTTGTTGAGCTGGCAATCTGGAATAACGAGTTTCAATAATCGAGTTGTTGAGAGGTTAGCATGAAAATGGTATTTCTTCTATAGAAGATCCTTCATCTCCTTTTCGAAATTTGGTTGAAATATGATAGCTCAAAAGTTTTAACATATTGCAGAAGATCCACCTGAAACTTCTTTATTAACAGAACTAAAGCAATTCTTAGATTATAAAAATAAAAATCATAAATTTTAAATAATGTCAAATATTTTATATAATTCTAGATTTTTTTTATTTTTCTTAATATATTTTATCTTATTCTAAAAGTTTAAAATAATTTTAGGATTATTTTAATATATTTTACAATCATGTTAAATAATTTAAATGTTTAAGATACCAAATCATGCTGATATTTTCCAATTTATTTATATTATTTAAAAATAATTTTAAGATATCTTAACATATTTCTTAATTAAAAAATCATCCTTATATTAATTTAATAATTATAGATACAAATTAATTCAAAATTATTCTAAAAATTTTGAAATATTTTAAATTTAGTATTCTTATTTGTTGTTTCAATATTTATTTTAAATTTGATTGATATAAAATTAAAAAAATATAACATTTTATTTCCATTATAGTCAAATTTTATATTATAATCACAAAAACTTAACTTTAAAATTTTTTTTTTTTAAAAATTTTAAAAATAAAAATACAATTTTTTTATAATATTTAACCTTTTTTAATTTTATTATCCATGTTTTTATCTTATAGCTTACCTAGAAATTATAATTTAAGTTTTCGAATTATGGTAAAATGTATTATACTAGTGATGATTTAAAATGTTTATAACATTATTTAAATTATTTATAATAATAATACTTTAAAATTAAAATTTACATATAAATTTATAAGACTTGCAGACTGTCCAAAGCGATGACGTTTGGAGGAAAATTATTAATTTACCAATAGTTATTAATGAAATAGGCACATATCCACAGTATCCGGATATATATGAATTAATAAGTAATTTTAAATTTGTAAGGGTGAATATGTAATCTTGTTAAACTTGAAGAAGCGCAATGGGCAGATTGGGCCACAACGGCCAGGGCCTTGGAAGCGGCTGGCCCCTTCTGTGGTTCGTCCTGCCAGAAACCTTCTCAGAACCCTGCAATGGAAGCCACTGCTACAAGCAGCAACTTCAACAGAATCGCCGCGCTCTCCCTTCCAAAATCCAAACTTGTTTCCTTCCCATGCAATCTGCATTCCGTAAAATCAACCTCTTCCCACCAAGGTATTTGAACCGTGCTATCTCCACACACCATTTCCCACTTCCCCTTCTCACAAATTTCGCTCCTTTTGCGTTTTTTTATCTAGTCCGAGGGTTGCAGTGGCATCCGATCCCTTTCGGGAAGGGCGTTTCCAATGGAAATATCACAGCTGTTGATCGTGCGAGCAGAGGCGAGAAGCCGTTGTCGCCTCTCGATGAGAAACCGTACGAGGTGTTGCCGGATGGAAGGATATCTTATCTTGATGAGCAGGATATTGTGACTCTGCTTGATCCTCCCGTACAGCTAGTACCGTTGAAACCACGTTCATATAATCCCGCCGCTTATCTCTGGTGAGGTTTTTCAATGCTTTTTTTGCTGAAATATTTTCCCTAAATTTGGTAAATGATCACATGAGTACACTTCATTTATGGTTCATAAATATAGATTTTTGAACTCTAATTCCTTAACCATATTTGACATCATGTGTTTTTAGGTTAGATTCGAAATATCATATAATTTCTGGTTCAATTATGCTTTATGGGGTAGAATGTTAAATAGTTAACCAATTACATACAAAAAATAAGTGTAGTTGATATGAAGATGTTGGGATGGATGAGATATAAAACAAGAACAGATTAAATTAGAAATGAAGTAATTCAAAATAAGTGTGTTTGGGAATGAGGCAAAGCAGTGGGAACAAATGAATGCAGAAATGATGTGACAAGAGGTAATGATTATAAATACAGTGAGTGAGATAAAATAAATAGGATTTTTATATAAAAAATGAAAAATAATGATTGAAAATATAGGTAATAACAAAGAAAAATAGTGTCATTAGATAGTTAAGATGTCAAATCACATCAACGATGTGAAAAAGCTGATGGAAAAGGGGGAAAAACTTTTCCACCATTCTCTCATCATTACCAAACACACACTAAAGGTAGATACAATAGGCAATAAAATGATAGAAAGTAGACTAAGTAGACTAAGTTGGTTTGGTCTTAGAAGAGGAGATTAGAAAATTGCACCAATTAGGATAAATGGATTTGTTAAAATAGAAGGCTATAAGTGAACTAGAGAAAGTCTAAAAAGAACATGGTTAAAAGTCATTAGAAAAGATATGAAGTGCTTAGGCTTACCGAGGTTGTGACCCAAGATTGATGAGAGTGGCACAACATGATACATGTAGCTGACCCCCATTTTGGTAGAAAATAGCTTATGATGATGATGTTTTTATGGTAGAGATACCTATATACATTTGTACAATGACACACCATGAACCTTTATGATGTGCATTTGTTGTATGCAATTGCTGTTCTGACTACTTATATGCACCCTGCTTGTTGTATGCAACATCTAATGGAGTGGATTGTTTAACACGCATGTTGTTTGCACATTGTGGGCCTACTTAGGGAAGCCCTACATTACAACCGCATTCCAACAAACTTTCATATTAGTTTACAGCAATAAGATATCTTTCCAGCTAATTTCTGTTTCCATTTACAAATGGCGATGAAATGTTTAGTATTTCATAGATTTAATTCTAATTTGTCTGATTTCTAGGAAGAAGATTGAAGATATTCCTGAAGGGAGAAGGCACCGATTGCTTCGCTTGTTGGAGCCGAGGTGATCTCCTGTTTTTCTTTTTTTTTTTTTAATTTTTTATCAAAGTCATGCAGGATTCCCTATGATCTTAAAATGGAAAATTTCTTTTGTCCTTAGAAAAAATTGTAGCATTTACTTGCCTTGTTGCGTCTTAGTTATTTTTGACACTTGAATACATGTACTAATATAGTTTTGACCTTCGATTACCTGTAATTCACTGATCTGCTACAAAGAACCTAGATCTTAAGATTGCCTTATCGTTTGATAGTGAATAAATTTTCTTGTTTTTTCTTATTATTATTCTCCATTTTATGTTTAATATAGGCTTATCTCGAGGCTTTGGGCAATGGCTGGTGCTCGGTATGATGATGCTAAATTAATTAAGAAAAATGCATCCAGCATGTTCTCTTCAGCAGGCAGTTTACTGTCACCTGAATATTGGAGTTGCCGAACTAGTGGAGGTACTTTTCTTAAGTATTTTCATAGTATGTATGCCTTTTATCCTTCCTAATTGTGATTATCATGTTATCCTGATGCACAATAAAAAGCAGGCAGCTTCTTAAATTAGAAAAACAGATAAGAACCTTGTGTGAGTTGTGCTTTTTAGAAAATGTCTACATCCTTGTTTGGAATAGCTTCTCAGTAGGCAGCTTTGTAAGAAGTTCTTGGAGGCAAACTTTTTCTAGTAAGCTGCTTCTAGGTAAAAGCTGTTTAGTAAGAGGTACTGTCATCATACTTCTTCACTTGAAGTGAGTTTTGAGTTGAATAATTAATGTATTGCTAGCTTTGTAGAAAGTTAATATCAACTTCCTGAATAGTTTTTTTTTTCCAAAACTTCTAGAAGAATTTAAAAATGAAGCTAAGGCTTTCAGGAAACCATTTGTTAGTAAAGTGATACTTATCAAATATTTCAGAAGCTAAATTTAACTTTCTTTAGAACTAATTTTGTGAATCTATGAACCTCTGCTGAGCATGGTGTTTGAATAGCTGCTTGTCGACCTTTCTTTTTTGTGTTTTGCCAATCCCGGATAGGGATAAGTGATTAGATTCACTGCAGGGGCAAACATTTCGGTGCGTTTTTGATTAGATATTATTTCGGTTGCTTTCTGATTCATTTTAAAATTGATTACCAATCACTCCAAGACAAAAGTTAACATAATAAAATAAAATAAAAATAAAAAAAGAGAAAAAAAGCAATTGAATACATTTGAACATTTTCCAAGTAGAACAATCATTTCAACTTGTACTTTAAACCTTCAGTCAAGATCTGTTGCTGCGTATTTAATAAGAAGTTTTGATATTAGATGGGACTGGATGCTTTTCAAGTTATTAGATCTTGAACCATGCACATGGGCCTCTCTGATTCTTTGGGAGCCAGATGCCTTTTGAGTCATTACATCCTTATGTACATGTTCACAAATACATGTGCAGGTACACATGAAACCTGTGTGATTAGATAGAATATGGGGTCATTATGTCTTTAAATGCACACTGGCATGCACAAAGTCAGTTCTCTGTGGGCAGGTACCTTTTGAGCCATTTCATGTTTATGTACTCATTCATACATAAACAGATGCACTCTAGCATTCACACACCCAATAGTGTGCCTAGATGCCTTCTGGGTTATTGCACGCACATGCATAGACCCCTTTCTCAGATGCATTTTGGGTTCTCTGTGATTGCATTTTTCAATATTCTTTTGACTTCTGCAAGGATCCCACTTTCATGAAACCATGATCATTGATTTGCTACTATGTGCCTTTTGAGTCATTACACCATTACACCGTTACAGATTTTGTTTTCAACTTCTGGAGGTGCATTTTCCTTGGGACTTCTCGGACACCTACAGGGATCAGGTGGTTCCTATATGTGAATTCAGGGTCATTCATTCGTGGACATTACAATGTACATACCCTTGTGGGTTAACCCATGCCTTTGGATCATTACAAGTTTATGTATTCTTTTGTACTTCTTGGACCTTTGCCAGGATTTGATGGAGATAGTTCACAGTATTAGTAGCAAGATTGTTCATTTTGTGGGCATTGCCCTCTGCATGATTAGATTCTTTTTGTATCATATCATCTTTTCATGCTTGTTCTTTGAATTTCTTTTAATTCTGCAAGAATTCCATTTGTGTGGTGTACATGTATGAAACGGCATTCAATTCCTGGGTGTGGAGCATTTCAAAGTTCTTGTCAGCTTAAGTAACAGACAGCTGATCATACTATTTTGATTGTTACAGTGTACGTTTAAAAGTTATTCTAAGAAAGTAACAAATGGTCTTCATTTGGTGGGTAAAAACTTCTATTAGCATTGGGAATCGCCCACCTGGTGAGATTTTCAGATATGGTCCATCTAGAGTAGGGTTCCACAATTGAGATTGCTGGTTCTTTTTTGTGCAATTTAGGATTCCAGGACTGAAGGGTTGATAAGTGATGCAGACCCAAAACACAGAATTTGGTTTATTGCAAATTAGGATAGATCCAATAGTTAACATTTTCCATATTGATGATTTGAGCTGAATCAATGTAATCCATATGAATGGTCAACTTGGACCATGAGGATTTTTAGAAGTCACTTGAGTCATGGAACTATAGGATTTTAATTTTTTTTTTTTGGGAATAATTAGATTTTGAATTATTGAATAATTTTATTTTCTATTTTCTTTAATTTTCTTGTAATCTAATTTTGAAGTATGAAATGATGTATGTTTGTTGTTAGATTGGTCTTATTTGATAACGATGATGGGTTAGTTTCCAAAAGGTCCAAGATCATGTGTATCTGACACCATTTCAGAAAGTTATGGCCTCTTAAAATAAAGCGTTCAGGCTTGTTGCAAATTTTAGGGATATTTTGACCTTTCTTTTTTATATTTGATATATTTTGGTCATTGTTTTTTAATTTAGGGTTTTTCTATATAAAGGCTTGGAAGGACAGCAATAAGTAGAGAGTAGTGAGACATGAATTTTTATGGTTCCCTGAGTTATAGCATATGACATGTTTGTTTTGGTGATCCACGAGAAGACAGGGTGACATTATGAAGGAGTCCACTCTTTCTCTAAATTCTTCTCTCCAATCTTTCCTACATTTATCAAAGTTGCTACATCTAATGAATCTGCTAATTTGAAATTCTTTCGCATGTCTTCCTATTTAGATCATAAATATGTCTATTTTCTCCTTGTTAACAATTCCTTTCTATTCTATATAGGCCCCTTTCCTGTTTCTTGGCTAAATTACTTCAAGAAGGTTAACTCTCATGAATACTTAACCTTTATAACCTTTATTCATTTCATTTTGTATCTCTTTAATAGATAATCCCTGGGCACTCAGCTTTAATTTGATATTTACCATGTTTCAGGCAATATTTTTGGGCAACAATGGGAAGATGTATGGCCGAATGTTTCTTGGTAAATTTGTTAACTTTGACAACAACATTTTTTTTTTTTTTTGCTATAATTCATGTAAAAGGTTATTGAGTTATTTCTTTCGAGTTTAAATATCATGGAAGTTGGGTGGAGAATCAATTTCCTCAAAATTTTGTTTCCTTTTGACAACCATGAGAGGAGCAAAACCACTTTTGCATGAAAAAACATTATTTGTCTAATCTGCCCAATGTGTGAGTTAGAATAAGCTATATATCAATATTGAAAGCAATTTTGATATGTCTAATTATATAAATTTTATTATCATGATGAGCTTGATTCTTCTTCTTCTTTTAATTTTATTATTGTGTTCAACTTGATAATTCTTCTTATTCTTCATTTTATAATTTTTATTATTTTGTCAAACATCATTCTTCTTCTTTTATATATTTTTTATTAGCATGTTGAACTTGATCATTCTTCTTCTCCTCTCTCCTCCTCCTCCTCCTGCTTGTCCTTCTGCTGCTGTAATCACTGCCTGCTTCCTCACGGGCCTCATTTCCTTGCTTGCCTTTGGATGTGCTTTAATTGGTTGAGTTAGGTGTTACAATTTATTGTTATGCAGAGGCATGATGGCATGCTAAGGGACCTTCTGCCACACCAATTTCCAAAAACCCATGCCAAATGAAGAAATTTGATGCCTAGCAGGAAGCTGTGTACAAATTTGCCATCTACCTTTTCAAGAGCAAAACTGAATTGCTACAAGTGATGATGGGTTATTGATAAGTCTATTTATGACTACTTGTTTTATTTTTCTTTTGCTTTCTCATCATTGATGTTTGACTTGCCGAATGCCGCATACCATAGCATTATTCACTGAGGTAAATAATGAAAGGGCATAACAGCAAGAAGGCTAAGCAACATATGTAGTAGCCCTCATGAAAATGCCAGAAGAATATCCATCTAGAGCCCACTTCCAAATTTCTTTGATTTTTGACAGAAGTTATGAACTCTTTTGTATTCCATGATTATCAACATCATCCTCATCCTCATTACGCCCTATAAGAAGATGGGAGGACAAGATGCCTTACTTACCCTAGCTTGCTGCCAATTCAGATTTCAGACTCTAATCTTTGCCAATAGTGATGATCTCAATCAAGCGACTATGTTGCATGCTCAGGTGGATCACGTCTATGCAGAATCACAGATTCCCTTAGTCCATTGTACTTTACAGTAGTACACACTAAGGAAGTAATGTCTACGGAACAGCCATGCGATCTTGCATATGAATTTGGTGATGGGGTTTTGGATCTACATGACTATCCTTCTGGCTTCCCAAAACCAGGTATGATGTTGGAATTTATGCAAGGAAGGAACCCAATGATTGCAAAATCACACATAGGTGCTTTTTATTTTTCATGACTTATGCCCATTGGACCATTGGTCACTAGTCAACCTGAAAAACATGAAGCCTGAGTTTACTTCACAAATACCTTGGTCAAGCATGCTTGCATTTCTAATATTTAAGCATGGCTTGGCATTTGTGGTTTGGAAGTAGATTCTCACTGCAATCTATTTAGGATGCGTCTTTTGTCTTGTTGCAAATGACATTGCTCTGAGTGTTGGTAGCCTTAATTGCTGCTTAGGGATTCTACCATGTGGGGAATGCATTTGGTTGATATTATGGTTCACCATATCAAGGCGATGCATCAAAAATTGTCCCTTGTCGAAATGGCATTCAAGGGGATAATCATAGCAGTACAGTACATATGCAATGGAAAATTTTCCCAAAATCAAAGAAAGGACCTTCAGCACTAAAGATTACTGGGGCATTCTACATACACGGCTAATCAAATGAATGGCTTTACTTGCCTGACAATGGCCTCATGAACGGATCCTGTCAGCACACTACATTTATGCACTGACTTGCAATTCCCAGTTCTCTTTGTAATTTGCATTGTGTTGTCGAATATAAATGAGCAGCGAAGCACCCCTGGCCTTTTGACGATCAAGTGGTCCTGTACCTTCGTCATGTGGGTCCAGGAGTAATGGTAGGGCAAGCTTGGCAAGAAGGGAAAGCTCTAGAACAAGTGCCCAAAAAGTTGTACCATGAGATCTTGATGGTGAAAGACTACATGGTTGAAGAAGGCTCGTGATGCCATTTTTTGCCATCCTATGAGGTTTTGTACATTCACTGAATTCAAGAATAGCCTGTTGTAATTTTATTCTCTTTTTGTTAAAAGTACGATCTGTATTTAGGTTTTGGAGATTTTTGAGTTTGAGCCTCTCATTCTTTGGGGAAGCCAATTGTCCTGTGAAAAAATGGGAATCTTTAGTTTCCTAAAATAGATGCATTGATGACAGCCATGGAGATTAGAAGCATTGTTGATGCCGGCATCCAGCGTAACTGGTCATACAAAATCAGCAGTCTTTGTTCTCAAATTCCATTGATGGTCAATGAAGATCCTGTAACTGATATTTGGTTGTGTATTTGATGGTCACCATATGGCCATAAGCTGTTCTGACAGCAAAATTTTCAGGATATGCTTTGTAAATTTGACATTGGTTTGGTGATGATTTCAAATTATTGATGAGTCACAAGTGTTGGTTGGCTGACCATATATGCATTGGTGACCATATCTGCATTGGTGTTCTGCGTGGGTTGGCTGCAGGATCTTCCAAGAAGTAACCCATTCAGATCAAAGGTCCCTATCTGTATGATTGCCTGCAAGCTTACATGAGGCATGGCTTATGGTTCATGATCATGTCCACTTTTCTCTTGCGCTTCATCTCTAAACCTATGCACGAATCTAAATGTCCGACACACCTCGGTTGGCATTATTTCCTTTTCCTCTGATGCCAATTGTTGTATTTTTGTTAGGGGTGTAAGTCGGTTGGGTTTAGGGTGGGCATGAGCTTGCTTAACCCTCACCTTCACTTTTACAATATTTTCCTAATCCTAACCCTAACCCTCGTTTTTATAACATTTTTCCAACCCTAATTCTAACCCTATAGCTGCGGATTGACTTTGGGTTTAGGTTTGGATTGAAAGATTATGACAAAAAAAATGTCAATCAATTCTTTTCACGTGGATTGGAGTTGGATGGAAGGATAGACCCAATACACCTTGATCATCTGTCACTTTCTATGAAAGTGTTATACTGACTTCGAGACTTATATTCCATTTAGTTTGTACATTTCAATTTAGTGAATTTGGTTAGACCATTTTAACTCAAATTAATGTGATTTTAATTTCTTGGTTCTAGGTTGTTCGTTTCATTGATTACTTTGTCATAGTTTTTGCGATATGTGAGGAATTGATAATGTAATCATAAAAATATATTAATTATCCATATGTGTAAGATATGATAAGGGTCAAATTGATGATAAAGGTTGTATATACACATATGTGTTTAATTATCAACTCAAATTGATTTGAATCATTTATTAGAATAAACAAGAGTATGAATGGTTTAAATGATTTAAATTTTTATAGTAAAATTAATTACAAAATAGATAAAATAGAGATATATGGAGTAAAATATGATAATTATATTGAAAATTGTACATAGGTTATTACTGTTATTAGGGTATATTATTATTTTTAATGAAGGGATGCAGGTTTGGGTTGGAGTGGATTGCGTGACCTCTTTACCCACCTCTAACCCTAAGTAGGTGCAGGTTTGGGTTTGGGTTGAATAATAGCTTCCTAACCCTACCTCAAATCTGGGTTTGGGTTGAACTTGTCTTGACTTATATCCCTAATTTTTATCCTCTTGGTTACCCATTCACGATCTAGAACAGGAGTTAGGAGTTAACCCTTTGTAGAAGATCTTGTGAAACAGTCCATATAAGTTACACAAAGAAGACAGGTGGTAGGGCTCAGCACATTACGGTGCGCTTGACAGTAAGCTGCTTTGATTTTAATCTAAGCAATGTAAAGAGCATCAAACCATCATGTCATAATTGTATAATATAACTATAGCTTTCTTGCCTTAGAAGTTAACTTGGAATTATTATATAAAATACTCTTGCATGTGACGCTTCATGTCCTGGAATTTACAAAATGTACAAATGGGATCTATTGTCTAACAAACTTAACTTTGAAGCCAATAAATTGTTCACTGAAATCAGATATTTTTGCAATCTTGGACATGTTTTGTCGGTGGTAGAGTAGAGCATGTCCTCTTCTTTTCTTTTTCATTTTTTATGTGGCATTTATCAGCTTTTACTTATTTTCAAATATCTTTTTTTATAAATATTTTTATATTGTTATTTAAAAAGATTATTTTTTATATTTTTATTTTCTTTATGATGGTCTTTAATTTCTTTTCTACTAATATCATTTTATCTATTAAACTTGTTTCATGTTTTTCTCTCTTTATCCCCGCAGCTAAAAACTTCATTGGGATGGATAGGGGTGCGACGCATTGGATTGATCTCTACCGCAATATTATTTTTGGAAGCTTGAGCATGAGATTAACCGTCAGCCATTTTGGTTAGGAGCACTGCAACCATAATATTTTACTATTTTTGTTAATATTATTTTTCTCAAAATAAATCTATTCGTAACCTTTTTTAATTTTTTTATCTGTTTTATTTTTATTCATTATTTTTCTCCATCACCTAGGTAAATTTTCTCTTACATCTATCATGCCCTTGACCAATTTAAGAATTTAGTTTAGTTTTAATTAATAAATTTAAATAAATCTTAAATTATCCTTATAAATTTATAAATATCCAATTAATCTTGATTAAAATGATGTTAAAATTAGTCCAAGTATAGCAAAACATGATACTATGAAATAACCACAAAAAATTCTAATCTTTGAGTTTTATAATTGAAACTCAATGAAATCAATATAGTTATTGAAATAATAAATGTTTATGATATGCTCATATACATTTTAAAACATCATCTTAAAATTGTATTGAAATTTGGTCTGATTGCAACCTCATCCAGTAATAGGATTGGGTGGTTGGATTATGAAAGCCACGGGAATGAGGTCGAAGTTTGGACTTTGGACTGCATATATTTTCAACCATTACAACTACAAGATATAAATCAACAATTTCAAATAGGTATTTCATGGAGAATTTCATATATGGGTTATTGCAGTAGTAAGGAACAACAGACCAACGGTCTGGATCGTTAGAACATGTATCCTGGCGGTAAAGATTGAAACTTTGTCTTGTTTCTATTTCCCCACTTACATTAAAGGTTAGAAGCAGGGAAACTCTCTTACTCTGTCACCTGCCCTCTCTCTGTCTCTGTCTGATCTTTAAAATCAAAATCCAATAAAGATCAGAAACCCACCCAAGCTCCAAACACAGAAAAATGCTTCCTCAGACAAACCATCTCGTCTCTCATCCTATACCTTCCATCATCACATTACAGCCGTTCAAATCCATTTCCAAACCTTCCCATTGCGTTCCTTCCATCAAATTGAAAAACCCATCTTCTAAATGCTCACGTCTCCCTCTCAGATGCTCTCTCTCTGTAGCTGAAGCTGCCCCCAAGGGTGAGCAACTGGAGCAGCGTTCAAAACCCTCTCCAGCTGAGGTTTCCAGAACCATCATGGAGCTCTCTTCTACGGGCACTCTTTCTGTGTTGGCCGATGATGGGTGTCCGCTAGGCATTGGAGTGCAGTTCTTGGTCGACCAGCAAGGTTGGCCTGTCCTGTGCTTGAATTCTTCAATGCAACAGGTATCGACGGATCGGAGGTCTAGTCTTCATGTACAGGTACTAATCCATTAGTTTCTTTAATGGAAATTTGTAATTTTCCACTTTGATTTTGATGGTGTCCTCAATTTCTCCATTGATACACTAGGTTCTTAAAGGGTGCAGGTGTCTGTATGAAGACATGGTTGCATTACTATGCTTTTGTTAGAATTTTAGTCTGAAACTGGAATGGCTAGTCATTAACAGTGTCTATAGTAGCTTACTCTGAACTACCAGTGGTTTCATTGGAGTTGGTGTCTGAACAAGCTGGGGGCTCACCTTTAAATGGTTGAAGCTCACTGTAAAGTGGCTGTCATTGGGTATGAAATGCTGTGCAATTCATACATTTAAAGCTTGAGATATGGGCACCTCGGATTGTTTATCCTGGTGGGACCCACTTATAGGTTCCCCCTGTGCAAAATGGCAAATGTATTGAAAACCCATACTGGGGATTTGGATGGATAGGATCATTTCCTAATACGTGCCAGCGGAGTGATGCTCAGTTACAAGTCCCACACCCTTTTATGGAATAATGATCGGACTGAAAATGCTGGCAGTCCATGTGAAGGATGGGCTTCTGCGGTTGTGTGTAAATGTGCAACTTGTGGAGTGATCCACTATAATGGTCAGCAATGAGAATTCTGGTATCCAGATGACCTCTTTAGGCAATGGGGAATTTCTTACATTTTCTGATTCCTTGCTCTTAAAATAATGTTATATTTTCTTGATTTTGTAATGGTCTATTTTTATGCTTTTTATGCTGTAATCAGTTAGAGCAATGTAGTTCTCGGACTCAACAGTGCACTCTGCAAGGCAACCTCAAAAAACCTGAAGATAGACTCATCCTACAGGTATTTCTTCTGATTGTTTTACTTTATAGTTGTAATTTGTTATTTTTTCATCACATATGGTTCAAAGAACAAATGCCATCTGTCAAAGTTCACTTATTGCATTGATTAGTGTCGATACCCTTTCTTTTGTGGATTTATTAACTTGGGAAGTAGTTAATTTTCTGATAATAAAATCATTCTTCAAATTGTAAACAGTTTTAAGAAACTTTGGAGGACTGAAAATTTCCTCAAATGCTCAAATGAATGCTTCCAACTTTTGTATGCCATCCAGCATTGGAATTGTGATCTTCATGCTTCTGAGGTATTTTAATCCAGCAACATAGGTCAGGCTTTACGACACCAGGTTTTCTTTTGATTACCACATGTTTCTGTTCAAGGTTTAGACCCATATCAGTGAACAGAAACTAAAGTGGTCTTTCTGAGTCTGTAACATGAATATATCTTTAGTTTAGTGTTGAAAGAGAAATTGCAATGAGCGAAATTCCATGTTGAGAACATCCTGAACATGGCACAATTGTATTTTGCACCATGAGTAGTGTGCCCAAGAGATATTCAAACTTCCAAAGCATTTAATATGATATCTCCTTTCTTTATTATTGAAGTGGAAACGCGAAATGCTTGTATCATTGAATGTTTCTGTTGAGGTTCATTCTTTTGCTTGCAACCACCTTAAGATTTTCGTATTCTTCTTTGCAGAAGCTCCATTCTTTGTGGGCAAAGAGGTATGGGGATGAGATTGATGAAGACCTTATTTATGTAGTTTCTGTTGACCGTGTACTTCATATGGAAAATTTCATGGAGGTACGGATTATTGCGTTAAGGACTTAGTACAAAATAGCCATGTTTTTCTGTACAAAATAGCCATGTTTTTCTGCACATGATGATACAATAATGTTTAATCTGTAACATTTTGGCATTCATATGTTTAGTTTGTCAGACCCTTGTCGTAAGTCAAGATAAAGGTGTTATTTATGCGAAAACTAGATTGATAAAATTTCAACTGGGGTTGATAAAAAACTGATTTCAAGCCTTAAATCTTTTTCCTTCTAAACTCAATTTCAAGCCTCCTTAAAGTTGAATATTTTTAGTAAGCAGGGGAAACATGATAATGAGAGAGTATCCCATTCTAGGCAGACCCCAGTTATGTGAATTGACAACCTTACTTCATTCAAAGCAATGAGTTTCCAAGCATTGTGATGCATTAGGGACCTGCATTATTACTATCTACAAGTGTCTCAACTAATACTTGTCAATGCAGGTCAATTGACAAGCTTTAAACTTTACGCTTCAAAGTGAATTTATTGTGTGCTCTTAGGTCCAGCTTTTGTTGAAGCAAATATGAATGAATCTCAGATTGTTTGTTAGAAATGTGAACCATGTAGTTATGGTTGTTGTTTCCCACAGTTGATTATATGAAACTCATAAGCCATGCTGCCAACCGTATCGTGGATGAGCCATTTTACTACCCAAAATTTGTAGGCAATTGAAAAAAGTGTAGAGATTAGAAGGAAGAGGCTTAGCATTTAACTATCAAACTTTTATAAATGGTAGAAGCAGCTATTACATACATTGTAGTGTATAATACTAGGTATCTGCAGCATTGCTTTTGATTCGTCAGATTTGAAGAAAATGACTAATCACTTGGATGGCTCTTCCAATTGGCTACTTTGTGACAATACAGTATCCACTCTTTATGCTGGTTTTCTACTTAGTTGCATTTAGGCAACCTCCTGGACAACAACCTTGATTTTATTATAATTGCTGTTATTATTGCCATCATCCTTATGCAGGCATATAAATTTCTCTAAAATACTTTTGCTTTGGTTCTTAGAGCCTCTTCACTAAGAAGGAACTTCTTTAACAATGAGCTAAAATATAAACTGCTATTGGCTTATTTGTTTAAGCAAGCCTGCTTCATAAAGGGTTTTACTTAAATGGTCCGCTATGTGCTTCTGTTAATGTGGCGTTTGAGTAATCAGATGCATATGATGGGTTTCTGTATATGTTTATTTGTTCCATCATGTCCTTTGATGTCAATAAAACATCTTTTCCCTTTCTCTGTATTTTTACTGTTTTACATGAATCTAAAATTTAGTGTGTGATGCATATTTCAGGATGGCATTTGGGTGTCACCATCCGAATATCTAAATGCAAGCCCAGATCCACTAAGACACTATGCCGAGAAGATAGTGAATGAGATGAATGAAAAGCACAGAGATGATGTTCTTCGCTTTTGTAACATCTATGTGGATTTGGGATTTCAGGTTTATAATGCTTCAGATGTCGAGTTCTTTATTGGAAATTTCATGTTGTTTGGCTGGGTCTTTTGTTGGCGTGGCCTTCTGGGCATCCGACTTCTCATTAACTTTGGATCTGAGTAACTTGTTGGGGCCTTAAATTTGAAAGTTCAATGGTTGAAAGGCAAATGCAACAAGTATAGACTTTCTCACTCATGATTTATGTCTCAGGTGACAGAAGCAAAAATGATATGGGTTGACCGGTTAGGATTTGATGTGCATGTTTGCTCGCAAAAAGGTGTATATGAGGTCCGTATTCCCTTCCAAAGAGAAGTTACTGACGAGAAGGGTGCGAAATCATCTTTCAACTGCATGTCTCAACTTGCATGGGAGGTGGAGAAGAACTACACTGCTCCAGAATTTGAGAAGGTGAAGCACTTGAAAGAGATCACTTGCATAGAACCTTAGGCGTCAATATAGAGAATATGGGTTTTCTTGGTGGGTCTAACTGTTGTAGTGGTGGGCCATAAATTGGCTCATAATCAAATGCATTATGTTTTAGATTTTTTTGTTTTACTTTTTGAAGATGTGCAGTTCCATTTGGTCACCATACCCACAAAGAGATCTGGCTTTCCAGGAAATGCCACTCCTATTACCCCTTCATTAAAGAGCAATGCGACATTCCTGTTCAAAGTACTCATGCATTGATGATTCATTTGCTGTGAGTACTAAAATATGTAAACACAATGTGTGGAAAGTGCAGAATGTCTTGTCCATGTTGTCCTCACCTCCCTAGCGTCAAGATGAAATTGAATATTCCTGCCCTTGATGGTTGCCTGAGATCTGGCCTTCTTGAGGTTTTGTATTAGACATGAATTTACAGGTGGTCAATGTCACCCTTTCCCTCAGTTGTCTGTTTCCTAGGAAAATAGAAGATCAGACAATGCAATTGAACTTCACAATTACAATTTTAGTGCAAGATTCTCAAGAGACATTTGATACAATTTGAAGATCCTCGTGCATAAATTGAACTTGGCATTGGAAATCTCTCTTAATACTATCTTGGAAAGTTATTATTCAGTAATGTTTGACAAAAAAAAAAAAAAAAAAGAAAGAAGAAATTTCATGTATCATTGCTATGCTGCTAAGGCTGCCTGAGAAGCAGCATGAGGTAGACTGACCATCCATGTTTTACAATTAGCAATATGGACATTATTTTCAAATTCGCCTGCACTACAATTTTCATAGTTAAAATCATGCACAATGCAACTGGTATGTTATTGCTGTATGCAATCAGGCTAGTTGCTATATATAGACTTCTTCGCAAAAGAAGTAATTGCTTCCTAAGATGCTAGGACAAGAAACCAGAGTCTCCTATGGAAGTGATAGACTTTGCTGACTACTGGCTAACTTCAACAGCTGACCTCTTAAACACCCACTAATCCTCTGTTGTTGAAACCGGACAGTGTTCATCGTTGATCTTTGTACACGTCATAAAATATTGTACCCACAACACACACGAGGATACACCGGGCGTTCTAAACAAACCCTGATCATTGTTGCTACCAACCTCCCTAAAGAATGTTCATAATGGTTGTGCAGACATAAACCAGATCAATGGCTATCGCCATGATGGATAGAAGCAGCATGATTAGAAACCCTTGAAGCTTTCTTCCTTTGATTAGTTCTCCAGCTTTCACAAGAGCCTTAATCCCATAGCAATCCTCTTCTACCACAGAAATCACAAGGCAACTCACAAGGCCCAAAATCCAGATTGTGCTTAAGTAGGCATGTAAGAGTGAAGCTGGAAGGCTGAGTAACAAGCACAGAACTGCCAGAAGAATGACACTGGTGGTCACTGTGATGAGAGCAATCAATGTTGCCGCCAGAAGACCATAAACAGCCAGAAGATTCTTAATGGACATTCTGAAAAAATTTGGAGATCCACATGCAAGAATTGAACTTGCTGCTAGAAATCTGTCTCTTAAGACTATCTTGGAAAGTCATTGTTCAGTAATGGTTGAAACAGAATGAAATTTCAGGTATCATTGCTATGCTGCTGAAGCTGCCTGAGATGCAGCATGAGGCAGACTGATCTCCCATGTGTACCAGTTAGCAATATGGACTTCTTTTTTTCATATTCACTGGGATCACACTCCAATGTTCATAATCATGAATAATGCAACAGGTATTTTATTGCACTATGCAAGCTAGCTAGCTGTTTTATACAGATTATATTCCCAAAAGAACTAATTATTTCATAAAGATGTTACAACTTCAAAGCAGAGTCTCCTACGGAAGTGACAGACCATGTTGACTATTGCCTGACTTAAGCAAAAGCAAACTTATCTGTTAAACATCCACTAATCCTCTGTTGTTGAAACTGGAGAATAGATTGGCCTGTACATGCCATCGACAGTCTCTTCATTGATGATCTCCATGCACTTGAAATAGAATACTGTACTCACAACACACATGAGGATCAGCATCAGGCATTCTAAACAAACCATAATGCTTTCTGCTGCCAATATCCACACACCTTGTTCCTCTGTACTAATATTGAATGAATAGAGGTTATCATAAGCCAGATAAATGGCTACTGCCATTATGGATTGAAGCAGCATGAGTTGAGAGTTGAAACCCTCGAACCTTTCTTCCTTTGATTATTTCTCTAGCTTTCCCAAGAGCCTTCATTCCATGGCAATCCTCTTCTACCACAGAAATCACGAGAACTAACATCCACATTGTGCTCAAGTAGGCATATAATACTGAAGCTGGAAGGGTGACCAACAAGGGTGGAACAATCAGAAGAATGGCAGTAGAGCTGTGTGTACTACTAGTGGTGGCTGTTGACTCCAACTTGTTAAAGAAATATTACTGTGTTTAGTAGATGATGCCCAAAAATATCATATCGTTTTATCATACAATACTTGCAATAGTTGACATAGGAAAAGCTTTCTAATAAGAAGCAACTCTTGTCATATGATGTGCTTCATAAAGTCGTTTGGAAACAATTATTTGATTTTAAAAAAATTAAACAGTGAAGAAAGAGGAGTTTGAAATTCAAATTATTCAAAGTGCCATCTAATGACAGAGAAGATTTCTCCGGTTGATTTTCTTGCAAAATGCTGAGAGAAGGATAAAACGTCTAGACACTGCAAGAGTGCCTTAGTCTTAACTGTCCAAATGGGGAACAGTTCGGTTGAAAACCCGATCCCACCCTCGGGGACTGCGTTGCTTTTAAAGTTTATCTCACCCACATAATATTCTAAATTTAATTTCATTTTTAATGTAAAATAAATAATTTAAATCACATTTTATGGTGAGCCATACTAAACAAAAATGGTAGAAACCAAACATTTATTACGAAAATTTATAAATGACCTCTTCATGAGTGTAAAAATTATTTATTCAGTTTAAAATATATTTAAGATTTAGATATTATATAACATGATATAAATCAGTTACGGTTTCAAAATAGTTTCAAATTTAAAGCATTTCTGCTATAGTTTTTTTAATTGGCCCCCTAATTTGGATAATTTTGTTATAGAAGAAATAAATTGTATTTAAAATGTAGGATATTTATCTGTGGATTATTTGTCATGTAGACGATGACTTAGGACTTTGACTAAAGTTTGTAGAGCATCAACGGCTTATCAAGATGACATTTTGCTCTGCATTTCTACGAACTAAATAAGCTAAAGAGGCAGAGCACTTTCCTCTCTGGGCCTATCAGCACAGTCCTCTCTTCATCTGATAATCATTCTCATTCCCCGGAAAATCATACATGTTTAGAACTTAGGCGGCTAACAATCAAAAGTCAGGCCACATTCCGAGATAGGTCAGCTTTCCCCTCATGAATTTTTGGTGTAAGCTGGAATCTTCACTTCTCATTTGTCCTGCCAAGGAACCGATGCACCTAACAAGCAAATTGCAAGGGAATGGAGGAGTTCCTTTAGATGGAAACGTGTTAGTTCACCCCTAGTTGCTGGTTAATTCCATTCTGTTATTATTCGTTTTAATTGATCACTTTAATTTGGTTGACCCAACCATCATGTAGGCTTTAGAATTTGAACAAAAGGACCATAATCAAGATGCATTAGCCCTACCTGCTGGATTTGGACTTCGCCATTGAATTGAAATGCCTGCCATTTGTTCAATTAGCTGCATCTTTTATGAGACAGTCTTTGTGGAGCATTTGGTGTGAGAACCTCTCTCTGCTAATATGATTCTTGGCAGTTTGTACATAAAGCAATCAAGGCAAGCTGTTTTACAGCGTTAAATGTATTTTAGTACTTCAAATACTGTATAATGTGACAATATTCAGTTCTGATATATATTGAACTATGGCCTTCTTGAGGTTTTGTATAATTAAATTAATTTAGAGGTGTTTAATATCACCCTTTCCTCCGATTGTCTGTTTTTGACGAAAATAAAGGATCCCACAATGAAATTGAACTTCACAACCACAGTTGTCGTAAAGCAAGATTCTTAATGGACAGTCTGACACAATTTGGAGATCCTCATGCAAAAATAGAACTTGGCATTGGAAATCTCTCTTAATACTATCTTGGAAACTTAATTATTCAGTAACGATTGAAACAAAAAAATGAAATTCCAGGTGTCATTGCTTTGCTGCTAAGGCTAGCTGAGAAGCAGCATGAGGCAAACTGGCTTTTCCTGTGTTACAATTAGCAATATGGACGTTAGTTTCATATTCGCCAGGATCACAATTCAGTGTTCATAGTTACAATCATGAAAATTGCAAATGGTATTTTATTGCAGTATGCAATATGAGTGGCTGTTTTATTTAGACTTGCGTTCCCAAAAGAAGTAATTATTTCACAAAGATGCCACAACATGAAACCAGATTCCTCCATGAAGCGATAGACCATGCTCACTATTGCCCGACTTTAAAAAACTGACCTCTTAAACATCAACGAATCTTCTGTTGTTGAAACCGGATCATAGATTGGCCTATACATGCCATTGACAGTCTCTTCATCGATGATCTTCATACACTTGTAATAGAATAGTGTAGTCACAACACACATGAGGATCAGCACCAGGCATTCTAAGCAAACACTGATTATTGTTGCTACCAATCTCCCTACCGCCTGTTCCTTTATCAAAATGAATGTACAGACATAAACCAGATAAATGGTTACCGCCATGATGCATAGAAACAGCATGAATAGAAAACCTAGAAGCCTTCTTCCTTTGATTATTTCTCCAGCTTTCGCAAAAGCCTTCATTACAGAGAAATCCTTTTTTACCATATAAATCACAAAGTGCTAACATGAAGTTTGTGCTCAAGTAGGCAGATAAGAGTAAAGCTGTAAGGTTGATTAACAAGAACAGAACGGCTTGAAGAATGCCACCGGTGGCCGCCATGATGAGATAAATCAAGATTGAAGCTAGATGATTATAAAGTGCACAGAGAAAGAAGCTCTGCTTTCATGATCTTCGAATCCCCATAATCAACTCCTTGAGTGTCAAGTGCTTGCCAGTGTATGTCATTGCTGACAGGTAAACTGCAGCAATCAGTGAAAAAAAGAACAAAGCACATGTTACAATGACGGACACTGCATCAACCAGTCCTCTAGTTTCTTGTTGAATCCGGTCAAGGATCTCCTTGGCTTGTGGACTGTCTGGATCATAGTGAAGCAGGTTGACCAGCTTAGAAACCAAGTCTATTTCCAGTGGGGTGATCATAGGATCTCTTACCACGGCAAAAGGAGACAGAAGGGAACAACTGTGAATAGAGTGATTGAGACCATCAGCTTCCTATTTCTCGATGGAATTTGAAGGGATTCCTTAAGAATCGCAAGTATGCAATGGTGGGGTGGATTCTTCTTACATTTTCGTTGTCTGCACTTCGTCCGCCATTGGTATGCTCTCCAACCACGTTTATAGGGATTCTTAGGTTCATGATGACCCTTACTCAGGATTGTTTAACCTTAGCTTGGATCATTGATAGTGTTTTCTTTTAATCTTGGGGACAAGTATCACGTGGACAGGTTGTGTTTGGGCCCATTGAATTGTCTGTTTTAGATTGTTTAATCCTTAGGCTGCAACAATGGTGGCAAGTGGCCATTGACTTCCACTTGCCTTTCTTGTTTTTATTATGCTATACTTCCATTTGTTTGGCATTTCTTCTTTGGAGTATTTTAAGAAAAACTTCACAGATATGTAGCTTCCATTGCACAAACTTCTTGATCAAAAAACAACTTTTATAACATGAGCTTTTTGATACTAAAAGTTTAGCAATAATTATCATACAAGAGGCTATTTTTAATTTCTATATTAAAAATTAAAGAAAGAGGAAAAATTAGTCAAATTGCCATGTGAGAAGGTTCCTGAGGATGTTCTTCTTCCCAAATAGGGGAAACCAAAATACTTACATATCTATGTTTACTTGTAGTGTCTGTTGACTTCACTTACATTGGGAAAGAAACATAACTAAATTTAGTAGATGCCCAAAATTATGGGTGCTTATTTAATTTGGCTCAAGTTTGAGGCTTATGGCTTATTTTCTTAAAATAAGTACCAAGTTTTCCTAATTTGGCTGCTTTTAAGGGCATTTCAATCTTTTGTTCATTATTTTATCATGTTTATTTCAACTACATCAAACTTAGCTTAATAATTTTAAATTATTTACTTCAGTTATACCAAACAATCTGTACTTATTTGACTGCAAATACTTATCTACCATCCCACAATATGCTCTGGTCAATTCGAACAAGTCTTGCTACAAATTATGACAAAGAATTATGCGGTTGTGATCAAAATTTTGAGTTAGTTATATCTAGCAGCCCCTGCCAATAATCCTGGAACTTAGGGTGTGTTTGGATCATCACTACACACCTGCGCAGTAGGGCAAGTGGTCCCTTCTTTATGCCCTTTATTATACTATACTCTGTAATCTAACTAAATAAAGTAGTACACACTACAATCTCTGTCTATTTCTTTTTAATTATTATTCTTACTGTATAATTATTATTTCTATCTTTTCATTTGGCGATTATATATTCTCTTCTTTTTAATCATTTACTCTCATCATTTATCTACTTTTTAAAATATACACCTAACTACACTACTTATTATTGTATTATTTTATATTTTCTGCAATACACTCCACTGTACACACTCAAATAGATACCTCTTCTACCTAAATTGAATCACTATACACTTGTACAGTGGTATACCTAGTCCTTAATGTGTAGGCTGTATTACATTAGGCTTCACATCCTAATCAAACAAAGTAATATCTACGGTAACCTATATATCTTTCTTTTCAACCATTCTCTTTATTTTTTAATTGTTATTCCTATCTCTTTGATAATTTATCCTAATATTATTTTCTATTTTTTAAACATTCCCTCCTATCTTTTCAATAATTTATCCTAATATATTTTCTACTTTGAAAAAAATCACTCCTACCCATTCAATTATTCATTTATTTTTTCGAATACATACCTAACTAGACTTAACATGCTATTTTTCTTTCTACAACTTCACTGTGTTACATGTCCAAACACACACCCTTAACCAAACACCATAATAATAATTCACACCGTTATTGTAGATAACTTGCAGCAAATAGCCATGACCAGGGCCCATACTTCATATCAAGGATTTATCCATTGATGATTTCAGTTAGCAGTCAACATTGGATGGCATTGAATGGAGCTAGATAACAACGAGGAAGATCAATTACTCGATACTCATGATCATATGCATAACGTCCCAAGCCTAGTTATAGAGGGATAAGCTTAGATCTCAATTCATACCCAAGATTTCATAGTTTTAGTATTGCAAGTAAACCAAAACTAAACTGAAATATGGTATTATATAATCCAACTCTGTCTGAAATACATCTGAATAATGAAAAAGATAACTTTAAATGCCTATTTCTAATAAGTGAAAATGGAACCCATTTTCTAGAACCCATCAGCTGCTTAGCCATTTTTAATGGATTTATTTGGATAACTCGGAAGTGGGAAGAAGAAACAAGAGAAAAGAAGGCCATCTTGATAGAAATCAAATTTTTAATTTGCAAAATTCATAGATAGTTGGATTATTTTGCAATTAAGTAACCTATGATAGTTTGTCTTATTAGATTATTTTATCTTTTTCCACCTCTAAATTTATTTTTCCACCACTTTTCACCCTTTTCTAGCACATACTTGTGACATTTTCCTAACATCTCCCGACGTTGTATGCCTATGCCAAAATTTCTATCTAACCTTATGGGTCAAAAATAAATTTTAAAATTTTGTAGACTTTTGCAAAATTAGATGATGGACTGATAAAAGTCAGGCACGCCCGGTGGGACTCGAACCCACAATCGCCTGATTAGAAGTCAGACGCCTTATCCATTAGGCCACAGGCGCTTATTGCTTAAAGTAAACTTAATATATAATAAAAAATGTTGTTAATTTAATTTCAGGATATCTATGATGCATGCATGATTTTCTGATCTTGAAATCTTTTAATAGTTTAAATAATCGTATACTTTGGGATACAAAATTTCAAATGGACCACATTGGCAGCTATGCACTTCCCACATCAATATGCTGAATTATGTTTCAATCTTTAGCCATCTTACACCCTTTCCAACGGTGAAACATTTTCAGGCTTAATGCAACCCATTACTAGGATCACTGTGCATACGGCAACTAAGCATTAGGAGCAATGGAAATCAAACGAGTGCACTAAAATTCTTGAGCGCTTTACATAGGGTGCATCAACAAAGGATCTATGATTGGTAAATACGACCAAACGCCAGGATCCTTTTACAGCAACAGTACTATTGAGCCATCTTGACAGCCATGAGGAGTCATTATTGCATGCTAAGGCAAAATGAAAAACTAGAGAAAAAGGAGTAAAACATGTTTGTATGGGCCTTCAAGCCACAACATTATCAGCATTCGTTTTCAAATCACTGCTTGGTGAAATGTCTGCCATGGATTCCCCTGCTGCTGCAACCTTTGTCCCAGGGGCCTTTTTACATTCATAGTAAAACACGGTGTAGACGACGAAGGTGAAGATTTTCAGAGGGCAAAATAGACTAGCCACCAGCAATTTCAAAATCAAAGTTGGGGAGATGTAGTAGGCTATCGAAAGGCCAATAGATATCGTTACTAACAGCAGCATAATAACAGAACCTTGAATTCTTCTTCCCTTGATGAGCTGACTAGCTTCTGCCAACGCTGCCACTCCAAAACAGTCCTGTTCTACTATGGAAACCACAAGAGTCAGCATCCAAATGGGGCTGAGCAACAGATACAGCAACATGAAAACGAGGATCAGTGGTGTAACAAAAAAAACAAAGCCTCTGTCTGCTGAAAACCCAACCCAAACCGCCAAGATTCCGATTGCGACACAAACAACCAACAGGAGAAAGATGTAAAGCCAAGTGATCGCTGCTCGATTTACAGTCGATACGATCGTCTCTCTTATCTTTTTGTGAGTGAGGCCTGTTCCAGCGTAAGTTGCTGCAGAAGAGTATATGGCCACGACAATGATCACCAAGATGGTGAGCCAAAAGGCAGCTAAGAAAACAGATTCGTGGGCGACAAAGAATCGAAAGTTTTCATGGATTACAATGAGATTGTTTCCATAAATTGAGCAGTTGCATGTTCCCCCCACTGAGAAGGGGACCTCGTCGGAATACATGTTATTCACTAGGAAGCTAAGGAGGAAGTCGTTCCAGAGAGTGAGTATGGAGTAGGGAATGAACATGAGAAGAACGAGTGCAGATATCAACTTCTTGTTCTTCCAAATGAGTTTGAAAGCTTCTCTCACAATTCCAAACGTGCCCAATGTTGCCCTTGGAGGACATGGAATAGATTCTCTAGCTTTCTTTAGCTCCATTGACTTCTTCTTTTCTCCGTGGCTGGCGATCATCATCCATGAAAGCTATTTATAATAAGAGGAATGAAATTCCATGGTGTCGGTCGCACTATGCAATCCCTTAGTTTTCAATATAAATCATGAAATTTTTGTCAGATTGATTTCAATCACCACGCTTGAAATGATTTATTATAAAATTCAATTACTATGCTTAAAAATATTTATTTATTCAATACACTGAAAATTATTTTAATTAAAAACCCATATGGCCCTAGGTACCCAAAAAAAGTGTTTTCAAACAATGTGACGCGTTCTGATTTTTGGTGGTCTATATAAATTTTCAATCTAATTACTTCTGATATCATAACAATGGATGGCTATCTAATAAAAGAAATACGTTTTATTCACAGTATAAGATTTTAGCATGCAACCAATTCCATGAAATCATTTCTCTTTATAATAAGATTTGTGGGGGGAATATTGTTGGCATCAGCAGAATGTGATGATTTTTTCATAAATTTCGAAGCAGAAGATGTTGGTCGATTTCTACTAGGCGTGACTTCATCATGGAGGGTATATCTAAAATCAGTTCTCTAAAATCATCGCGGCAACCCAATGAGATGGCTGCAGCATTAAAAACAACAAAAATAAAATGAAACCTTGGGGTGGGTATATCTAAAATCATTTGTCTTTGCCCTCCTAAACTATTGTATTGGCTTTCGGGGAACAAAGAATCAAGATACCCGGTTCACCCACAAAAATATGAATGTCATAACTAAGGGAAAATGGTGGTGCCTCATGCCTTCTCTTTTCTCTCTTTTGTATCTATCACTACTTCCTGAAATTTAGATAGCATTGAATGCCATCAACATTTGAAAATGGTTCCATCAGTTCGATTGCAGTAACTGATTCAATAAAAATTAAAAGGTAGGATATTTGGGATAATTAATTAATTAATTAATTCGGTCCATTGATCATACAACTTCGCTCCACAAGGAACAACCTACCGCATCATCCGAATGTGACCTACTTCTACCAGATTGAAGGCCAAATCCTAGTCCTTAACCTACCAGATTGAGGTAGGGGTGGGGCTTGCGTTAGTGCGGCTAAAATCAACCTTAATTCTATTCCCAATTTTAAACTCTCAACACTAACTGGAACCTTACTCTATTTCATAAAACCCCAACTTTAATCTTAATTTTTATTGCTTTGGTTTCGGTTTAAATTCAAGTGAAATATTGAGTTGAAGTTCAAGCTGAAATTTAGAATACCTATAATTTACTTCAAATTTTTATAAATGAATAATTTATTTTAATAACATATAAAAAATTAAAACATGATAAGTTAAATAAGAAAAAATATTGTAAATAAATAGTAATTATTATATCAAGACTTCTTTTTAATTCTTTTCAATACAAATGTTTAACATACGTAAATGCTAAAGAAATTAATTAATGTAAATTTCTGTTGAAGCTTAAGCATATTCTAGGTTTGAAATGAGATGAATCAAGATAAGCTTTAATTGGGCTTCATTTTAGCTTAAAGTTAAATGATCCATCTTGAGCACGACCTAATTTTGATTTAATTATTGAAGCATGGTTTTTAAGCTTAAGCTTAAGGTCGTTTTAAACTTCCAAGTTAGAATTTGTTTACTACATTTACTTTAAGCTTGAGTTTAAATTGTATTAAGCTAAAATTAGTTAATATCGTTTTTTAATATATCAAATAATGTTTACAAAAATCTTTTTATATTATTTAGATTTAAATTTGGTACGAGTTCAATTCAGGTTAGGTTACACTCAACTCTAATCCAAACTTATTTGCAAATGAGGGCAAGGTCAACTCTAATTTAAAAACCTACTGAAAAAAATTAGACCGTAAAAGTTCGACCCATGTAACCCGACCCACACCCCTACTAAATCCAGTTGTCGATCAACATTCTATCTAATCTGACTCAGCAAACCCACCGGCCTCCAGATCTGATTATATGTTATCCATGAACCACCTCCCATTGTTGCTAATGGCGACCGCCCAATGCTACCTCAAATTGCTAATGCCACAGAGAATCAAATAGTAGATCGTCTCCCACTAATCATATACACTGTATCACAAATCACAACAGAGGCTTTCAAAAACACAAGGGCACATTTTAACTATTTGAAAATCATGCTTTTACCCATTATTCTCTATATTTTCAATCATTATTCTCTATCTTTTATATTAAAAATCTACTAATTTTATTTTTACTTTTAATCATTATTCCTTATTACATCACATCACATCACACACTCCCTTTGTTTCTCTCTCTCTCTCTCTCTATATATATATATATATATATATATTTATCTCACTTCTTTTCCTCATTTGCCTCATTCCTAATGGACCCGTATAGTCTTTAATGTGTTGAAGATTTAAAATCCCACACGTATAAAATATTTAAACAGGCTAAAACCTTAAAAGTTATTTAAGAGTTAATGTGAACCCATTAAAATTTGTCGCAAAAATTGTAACCTGAACTGCACATAATTGACATAAAATTATGTGTATCTTTATCTTAATATTTACATTAACGTTTTTCACCCTTAGACATTAAAATTCAAAATGATATTCTAAAAGTGTTAACAAACCATTGTTAAATTTATAAATAAATCAAAAATAATTATTGGATCACTTTTTATCATAAATTAATTCATACATACATCCACATGTTTATATTAATGATAGTAACAATTCCCCTAAAATTTAAGCACACTTATTAATTAATAAATAGAATTTAAAAACCATCAAAACTTATTTAAAAAACCAACCTAAATTGTTAACCTAAACCTAACTTGAATTTATAAAGGTTGGGTTAAAATTGGGTGGAATTTTTAAAATAGCGTTAATAATAACATTGAGTTAAATTTTTAAGAAATAGGATTTGGTATAGGTTGACACCAACTCAATTCATAAAACCCTCCAGTAGGGTGGCCTTCTGAATGCATTTGTAAATGATTTGATGCATGAATGAGAAAAGCTCGGATAGATCTAACAGTTAAAAAGAAAATAAATTAATACAAAACCAGCTACTGGTTACTAAGCTACCAAGATTGCTCCGGCCGATGGCAGATGAAAGCAAACTTACAAAATCTTGATAGTCCAGTCATCTGCAATGCGAACATTTGGTTTGCGAATAACACGTGCAACAGGCTTTGAACCTCCTCGAAGCATGACTGGCCCTGCTTCAATATCAACCCCTCTATTAGAGGACTCAATCAATGCGCCTTTCACTCCACTTTTGAGCCCTAATATTATAATCCTCTCAACAACACAATTAGAGGAGAAGGCTTTTCCCCCCGAATTGGTGCCCCTGATACTAGATGAAGTTAGTTTGCCATCTGCAAAGATAAAACGGCGGTGGATGTAGGCACCAAGCTCGAATTCATAGCTTTTTCCATCATCGACATAGAGTTCGCCTTCTGCTGCTTGGGAACTATTGAGAGCTACCACCTGAGACGAACAGCAGGCATAGAATGAGCAAAAACCTCAAGGAAAGTCAGGCCAGCAAGAACAAAATTGATCGTTTGCAAGTTATTTTCAGGAGTTGCATAAAATCTTATTAATTACAGCTACAGAAGTCTCTCACTGTGTATGAGATGTACAAAGCAAAATTCAAGCTGGCCAACTCAACAGGTGCAATACATGCCAACAGATATAAAAAAAAAAAAGGGATGATCACAGTAACTGCCAACTGTCTGCAACCATCGAACATAGGGTAAGCCATATGATGAATTTAAATGTCAGAAATGAGTCCATGGTGATGCTATGTCCATGGACAAAAGCCATGGCAAAGATTTCAAGAGTGCAGCCCCTGGAGACATTTCAATTGGAACTGAGGGAATGAAAAGACAGCCAGGAGTGAAGTATAATAAGTTCCTTCTCCTTCAAAGTATAGAATAGGTTTTCTAAATGTCTTGAAAATGTGAATATTTGATGAAAAGAAAATTGATTTTCCTGCTTCTAGTTTGCAAAATGAATAATATGATTTATCTCAGTTTCCTGATCCTTTGGGGAACTCCACTTTCGTCCATAGTCCAGTAGCTCTTCCTAACATGCCAATTCATCCACAAGGACAGTTCTCTTGAAGCATGTATTAACAGTTACTGCTGTATATATTTTAGTTGTTACTGTGAATATAAATAGAAATTAACCATTATTATATTAGTCCCCAAATTATATATTGTGCATAATATTATATAGATAAAATTCATTAGGAAAGACACGAGAATGTTTGGGCTAATTAAAGACATAAGCTAGATCAACAGGAGCAGCACAGCATGTGACATGTAGCTGACCCACTTGGGTGGGAAACAGCTTTTGATGATGATAATATATTAGTCACCCGAAATGACAAATACAATTTTTTGGCCCTTTCGTCAGTCAGCAAATTTTGAATTAGAATTTCTGTCCTACACAAATGAGATAAAGCCTCATACAAATCATGGCAGCATTAATATAAAAATAGCCAAGAGAAAGCCCATATCAATACTTACACTGGAAACATATACGTCTGCAATAAAGCAAAACAAAAATGACAAAGAAAAGGGCATACCAAAGTGTAAGGATCATTGACCATTTGAGTGGAACTTCGTCGGAACCTGTCTTTCCGTGGAATAATGGTGCCTGCCCTCTGGAAAGCAGGTATGCTTTCTTCTGTGACTTCCAACTTGTGCAGTGAACCTCCAGTGTATGCAGTTCCAGTTCTCAAGTCATACCAAGATTGTCCGGAAGGCAAATACACTGACACATGTTTGGCATGCTATGGAAACATTTGAAACAGCAATAAGATACAACAACCATAATCATTCTGTGAACACTCAATGAGAATTAAATTCAAACAGAAAAAATTCAATCGTCATTATCATCGTCAGGGCATATTAAGAGATTAAATGGACATACCTCATCATAAATCCCCTGAGCCAATATGCTACTTCCAACCATGAATGCCCCACCATTATTGAATGTTGCTTCATCGGTTGGGAACTCCATCCATAGAGGCCGCATAACGGGAACACCAGTTGTGCTAGCCTCCTTGAACAATGTGTAATAATATGGCAATAATGTGTAGCGCAAGTGTATTGCTTCTCTGATAAGTTCTCGATTGCGCTCTCTGCATCATAACATAACAAAAGAGAGCATCAGACAAAATAATGCTTCAGTTGTAGGAGAAAGCGAAGCTATCTTGCTACTGAAGTTACAGAATCCAGCTAATGTGAAATAAGATGACCAAGGCAGTAACTGACTCTATGACTAACTTTACAAGATGACAGGCAATTAGAGGGTTAATTTTCCATTTGAGGCGCAATTTGAGTTTAATGCCATCTATTCCACATGGTGCATGCACAAAGCTACAGGATAATTCTGCTTGTCAGAATTGAAACGAATGCTAAAAAAAATAAAGCTGTTAAAATAAAGGAGGTAGATAAAACAAAGAAAACATATCCAAGACGCAAATTTCATCACAGGAATTTGTTCCCATTTATTTACTTTGATACATGGCAGCAACTTCTATTCTGAGATCTAATATTAAAGAAGGAAAAATAAAATAAAATCAGGTGAGACAATGAGAAACTAGCAGAGAAAAGGTGATGATTTAATATGAAGAAGGAAATTAAGCCCTGAGCATAAAATTTCATATTCAAAAATTTTTTATGATTGATAAAGATCTTACCCAAACAGCCAAGGTTCTCGCCTTTTAGTATCATGATGGGCATGAGCTCTAAAGAAAGGATAGTAAGCACCTAGCTGGTACCAGCGCAACAATAGTTCAGGCTCAGGGTTGCCAAAAAATCCCCCAACATCAGCACCTGGATAAATAAATCACCAGAAGAATTTGCACTGAGCATATCAGATAAAACTTGAAAATGAGATGTACATTTTAAGGTCAGCAGATTGCGAGTTTCGCTCACCAGAGAATGACAAGCCAGTAAGACCAAGAGTCAAAATCATTGGAACAGAGACTCTAAGGTGATCCCAATCTGCTGAATTGTCTCCTGTCCAAACTGCTCCAAACCTCTGACTTCCGGGAAAAAATGCTCGTGACAAGACAAAAGGTCTATCCTTTCCATCCCCTCGCTTGAGAAGCCCATTAGCCGTACCCATTTGGAAAAAGAATCCATAGGCATTATGCAATTCTCGGTGCTCTACATGTCCATAATGTACAGCATCCCTGGGCATGGTAACCTATTGAAATATAGAAGCATAAGCCACTGAAATGGAGTTATCTTTTCCTTTGTAAGCTTCAAAGCAATGTCAAGTTTTGATTTATAAAAGGCTAGTTGGAGAAAAAACCAGAAAAAACAGCTCTTTGGCTCTCTACAATTTGACAAGTTTCTTTATCAAACCAATTATTTTAGTCTTCAACTATATGTTACCGGAAATAGATAGCATAAGCTGAAGCAGTCACTCTAATTTTCTTTCTCTTTGCCTATTATAGCTTGTTACTGCCTTAGAAGGATGAAGATGGAGCCGATCAAAAGGTGAAGACAATTGCGGAGATATTTTAATCAACATAACTCTTGGCAACACCATCCAGACAGGGGGAAGGGGGGACTCCAAAAGATAGAGCAGCATTAACCACCGACCAAGTCAAAAAAAGTATCCCCAAACAAACCTGGAAGACCACCAATACTTTAAATGGTTCCTATAATTCATATAATAAGATACAAACAGACTCCAGCCACCTGAAATGAGAAACGTGCACCTTTTTCTTTTCTTTTTACGATCACCTAATTTTATTGAGAACTGAAAAGAATGACCAGGAATCATAGAAACACCTAAAGTAAAAACAATTACAAGCAGTGAGAAAAGGATCCTAAGTCTCTAATCCCCAAAATCCAATGTCCCTATTCTTAAAGAGCAATTTGTAAAGTTCAACTTCAAGGGAAGAAATAATTTTAGAAATAGAAAACGCCCTTTCAACTATATCCTCAACTTCATGAAACCACCTAACCTCCATGCCATTGCCTTTGGCTTGCATTTAAAGCTGCGGATCCTGGTCCACAAATAAAAAGACTTCTATTAACTACAGCATCACGATGGAAACTTGAAGCCAGGAGATGAAACTCAGCCAGATCCTTTTAGAATTAAAGAACAGAGAAACAGGGATCCCTCTGCATCTTTCAAGTACAACGATGGACATCACTTAAAAAGAGGCACACCCTCTTCTCAGATAATCAAAAGATAGGAATTCAATCTAAAACAATCTACAGAAGCACTTAAGGAGTTGATTGCTTGAGATGGATCTCACTGAAGAAGATGCGATCTAGCAAGTAACACATATAAACTGAATACTCTATAGTTTCATCTTAAAAAACTTATTTTTGAAGCACGGGCTCCAAATTAGCTATGCTATTTGCCATGATACGAAAAGAGGCATCATGAATGGTAAGATCATCATGGATTGGATGTTCTTGTAAAATGTTTATCATCCAAAGTCCAAACCTTAGCTAGTGATCATATCATAGTTGTTAAAGGCACAAGGCACACTAAGGTGCAAAGGGGTTCTGGAGCCTAGGCGCAAGGAGCACAAGTGAGACGCGTGCCCAAGTAAAGCAAGGCGCACATTATATAAAAATCATAAAAATAATTATGATACCTTAAATATATATAAAAAAATTTAAAGGATTAACATCACTAAAAAAAAGAAAGAAAGAACATAAAAATTGCATTATATGCATTCAAAAAGCAAATAATAAATTAGAGTTTCACCATCGTAGAGCATGGAAAAGTCAAAATGCAGCTTGGATAACGTAAAACTCACATCCTAGGGTTCACCCGAATGAACGAAGCGTATTAGCACATGCCTCCATCCGTTGTACCGCCGAATAGAGACATACTAGGAATTTAGGATGTCCATCATACCCGTTGATCATGAGTGATATTCATCAAATCTATAACTAATATTTAGATATTATGGGCCAAAATCAAGTGAAAATTTCATTAATGAGTTCAACATCCATTTTTTCTTGATGGCATAAATCTGATTATCTTATTTTGTTGAAAGCGGACATTATAATTTTCTTTTGTTTAATACATTTTAGTTAAACTAAAAATTCTGCTTAAACGGACTGTATTCTATTTCTACAAATAAGATATTCCTTTTTCATGGGCTTCTGTGAGGAGGCGCCGCATACGGTTGAGGTGAGGAAGTCCTGCTTTGCTGTTAATCAAAAGGTGCCGTAAGCATGCGCCTTTCATCTTAATAACAGGCGCATAAAGGCACGCCTTAAATGTGCTTATTTAAAAGAGCCTCGCCTTAGCTCTATTGAGGCGCTACGGATGTGCCTTAAACCGCCTTGTGCCTAGGCGCGCCTTTAACAACTATGGATCGTATAGTGGCCACATGTGTCATTCTTATTATTGTCTTGCATCTCAAACACGCTGCAAATGACCAAGCCTAGTCTACCAAAATAGGGATACAGCAAGCTTTCTCCTAAGTCACCAAACCATAATTTCCTTGATTGGTGTCCACACTGGGGGTCTGGTCTTAGAATTGCAGTCAATTTACTCTCAAACTAGACATGAAATAGACATTACTACAACCACCAGACTCCATTAATGGTGGAATCAGTAGGCACCACCATTCATTCTCGAATAAGCTGAATGCTAGTCACTCAGTTTGCTTAATTCACCCAAACAGAGCCTTAGTGTTAGAAAAGCACTGCCACCAGAAAAGCAATTTATGATAACTAGCTTACCTCAGGACCATTGAAGACAGAAGGCTCGTTCATGTCATTCCATATATGCAAGGAAGGAGTAGAACCCACATAATTCTCCAATGAGAACTTATCAGCCCACCACGACCGGATATTTGGACTCAGCATGTCCAAATAAGATGATGAACCAGGCCAGCACCACCCATCATAATCCTTACCAGATGCATCCTTCACATAATACCCTTTTGCTGTCGCTTCCTTATGAATGAAATACGAATCATCACGCTTGATGTGAGGATCTACAATCGTCACCATGTGCCTACCCTTAGCCGCCAATCTGTTCTGCATTTCCACAGGATTAGGGAACAACACCCGGTCCCAAGTGAAGTACCTCTTGCCATCTGTGTGATCAATGTCGAGCCACAGAACGTCGTAAGGAATGTCATACTGATCAAAATTTGAATCAACACCATACACATCCTCCTCATCACGGTAATTCCAGCGGCACTGGTGATAGGCCGTGGCAAAGAGCTGGGGCAGTGCAGGCATCCCAGTGACAGTGGCGTATTGCCGGACGACGTCCTTCGGCCCGGGGCCGACAAAGAAGAATGCATCGACAACGCCTGCCTCGCTCATCCACAGCGTGTCGATCCGCCCCTGCGACCCCTCATCCCACCCTTGCGCAAGAACATCAATCTGCATTTCCGCCGCATTCAACCAGAAGAACCCAGCCGTGCCGGAGACCTTCGCGTGGGAGAGCATGAAAGGGATCGACCCGTAGATCCCAAACGGCGAGTCGTGGACATACTCGAAGACATCGAGATTGAAGAGACGATACGGTTCGGAGTCATCGACGCCCGGCCCCCGCGTCGGCCGGAGTGCGAGACTGTCCAAGGCGTGCTCGGGAATCCCATACACGAACTCCGCGCCGTGGAAGGAGACATCGAAGCTTATCGACTGCGGGCCGTAAGGGCGGGAGTCGGTGTGGCTGCGGAAGCGCTCCTCCCAATCCTCGCCTTCCTTCTTAGTGCGCAGCTGCTCGAAATCGAACAGTCCGTTGGAGTTGAGCGACACAACGCGCGCTCCGTCCGGCTTCCGACGGACGTAAACCTCGAAGGGATCGTGCCGGAGGACCGCCTCGTGCGAATCGGAGAGGTAGACAACGGAAGAAACGCCCTCGTCGCCATTGACGGTGGAGATGCGCTGGAGCCAGAGCTTGAGATCGGCGAACTCCGGGACGACGACGTCGGGGACCTCGAAGCGTTTCTTCGGAGGATCGAGAGTCGGATCCTCATCGATTTTAAGCCGGAGGATGCCGTTCTGATAGACGGAGATCTTCAAGATCAGCTGCTTCGAAACGGTCTCTGCTTCTTCTTCTTCTTTGGCGTCTTCCGCGACGGCTCTGATGGCCCGCGGGAGCAGTTTGGCGACGAGGTCCCCGTCGTCGAGGGAGACGTCGGTGGCGAGGAGAGAGGAGGATCGCGGCTTGCGGGCTCGAGCTCTTTTGCAGAAAGGGGTCTGGTTGCAGTTGCGGAATTCGTCCTTCTTCCAGGAGGAGACTGTGGAGAGGTGCAGCAGCAGGATTAGCAGGATAGGGAGTATTTTATTCGGCGGTCTCGCGGGGGAAGAGGCCATGGTGGGAAGAGGAGGAAGAGAGGAGTCGCAGGTCCAATGCAAAGGGAAGACTGAAGAGCAGAGAGAGTGACGCTGACAAATGGGTTTCCTCATCAATGGGCCTAACTGATAACAATGTTTGGGCTGCTATAGCTTAATCAGATTATTACCAGTAGTTCACTTCTTCCCCATGTTCCCCATGTGGGTGTGGGGGTGGGGGTAGGTATTCATTTAATGTATTTCTTTCCCCATGTACCCTTTTTATTTTTAACAAAATATATCATTTTGGTATAATTAAATCACCCATCATGCTTAGTATAAATTATTTAACCAAGATATTGAAGATTATTTTAATTAAAAATTTATACAGGTCTCAACATTTGGAAAAACAGTTCTACATAATCTAGGAATTTATATTTTTTTCCACTCAACCAAAATTTTAAAGTATATGACTTTTGAGATAAAAAAAAATATACGCATAAATAGGATGGTTAGTTTGTATCTTACAAAAGTTCCACTATAGGTTATAAACAATGAAATGAGTGCATATTTACTCTAGGATATATATATATATACATATACATATACATATATATATATATATGTAAATCATTTTTGCTTAAGTGTATTAAGAATTGTATATAAGGGTGCTTTCAACTAGAGATTCGATTGGGCTCTAGAGTTAAAGATGGAAGGAGAATAAATGTGAAATCTTCTTCATTTTTATCATTGTAAAAGTCTCAAAAAGAGTGATAGAGAAAGCAATGAGGGGCATTGTTGATTGATTAGGAAAAACTATAAAGGCCTTGTTGATGTGAATCTTTCTATAACTCTATATGATCGCAATGACTATGTTTTACTCTCCTGTAATTTTTGCTTCACGTAGGAGCGTGGTATAGAAGTTGTTTTATATTTTAGAATTACAATAGCAAGCATGTAAAGATTACTCAGACAATGACACACATCAAAAGAGATGCCATATAACAGTTGTGTAAAACAACTGAAAACAAAATAGGTGATATTGGTCACGAAAGGGAGTTTTATTAATAAAATATCATATAAAGATAAACTAATATGATAAAGGTTGAAAAAATAGGTAAAATGAGAACAGGTAAGGGAAATGGTTGGGAAAAGAGGATCATAACTAAAAAATAGGAATAAAAGGTAGAAAAAAGTAGAAGGATTGATTTTAAAAAGTATATATGCAGAGATGGTGTCTACTTTATTTGATTGAAAGAAAAGGGAATGTAATGCAGAAAGGGTATAAAAGGTTTGTCTTGAACCAAATTGAGACTTAACTTCAAACCTGTGTTCATCAGATCCTGGCGAGCTGCTATGGTATACAAGTTGTCCATCAGTACGACCCAATCACACACATAGATCATGATCTACTTTTTCATTTCCGACTGTTGTGATTGACCGAAACTGTTCGTGTAGATTATTTCAGAGCAGGATGCTTGCTCTGTTTCCAATTACTAATCCAATGCAATTGTGCTGATCAAGTGAGCCCTCATCGATCTACAAGGAGTAAACAAGTTCCAAGCTGGAATTGCCCCAGAACAAGAAATAAGATCATCCTCTAGTCAAATGGCACTTGACCTGGGAAAAATTACTAGGCATTATTAAGGCTTGTTTTCCATCCAACATTATATGTTTTTGCGCTTTGTACAATCTACCAAGTTATTTTAAATTTCTCTCTTTTTCAATTGTGAAGGTTATTTTAAATTTCTCTCTTTTTCATATGTTAAATATTTATTGTTGCAATCATTTTGAGATCTATAAGCAAAATTACATGATATATAAATTAATATGTTAAAAAATATATTATTAGATGAACATAAAAAAGTTTTTTAATATACAAAAAGAATTCTACATCAATATTTTTAATAGATCATTAAATGTTAATATATAAATCCTATATGGCTTAATAGATTATTTATAAAGACATTTTTATAAAAAAAGGGCCAAAGGCATGTGTTTCATGTAATTTAAAACATAGTAATTTGTTAAATATTTGAAGTTGAAACCATTTTGAGATCGATAAGCCCAATTACACTATATATAATTTAATATATTGAAGTATATATTATTATTTAAAATAAAATATAGTTTTTAATGACATAAAAAAGATTATATAATAATATTTATGTTAAATTATTATATTATAAGATTAATAACTATATATGGCTAAATAGATTGTTTAGAAAGACATTTATTTTTTAAAAAAAAATTATGCCAGATGCGATCATTTTCAAAATGGTTGCATCTGGCCCTTTTTTTTTTAAATTACATAAAAATATAAATTATTAAATAAGCTAAAGGGGTAATTTGCTAAATATTTATTTTTGAAAATATTTTGAGATCAATAAGCCCAATTAATAATTTAATATATTGAAGTATATATTATTATTTAAACTAAAGTATAATTTTTAATGGCATAAGAAGGATTGTATAATAATATTTATATCAAATCATTAAATTATAAAATTAATAATCATATATGGCTTAATATATTTGTTTAGAAAGATATTTTAAAAAAATAATAAAATGAGCCAGATTCAACCATTTTGAAAACGGCCGCATCTTCTAGTGGCTGCATCTGAGGGGGGGCAAATGCAACCATTTTCAAAATAGCTGCATTTGGTCCATTTTTTTTAATTTTACATAAAAATAAAAAATAAAAATAAGCCAAAGGGGTAATTTTTAAATATTGATTTTTAAAAATATTTTGAGATCGATAAGCCCAATTACATTATATATAATTTAATATATTGAAGTATATATTATTATTTAAAGTAAAATATGATTTTTAATGGCATAAAAAGGATTATATAATAATACGTATATTAAATTATTAAATTATAAGAGTAATAACCATATATGGCTTAATATATTTATTTAAAAAGATATTTTTCTTTAAAAAAAGAAGGGCTAGCTACAACTATTTTGAAATGGGCCGCATCTGGTCCTCCTCAGAATTCAATTGTTTTGAAAAGGGCTACATCTAAGGGGGGGCCAGATGTTACCCTTTTCAAAATGGCTGCATTTGACCCTCCTTTTTTAAAAAATTTCTACTTAAAAAATTATAAAATAACTCAAATGCACGTATTTTATGTATTTTAAATCACAATAATTTATTACATATTTATTTTTAAAAATATTTTGAGATCAATAAGCCCAATTGCACTATATATAATTTAATATATTGAAGTATATATTATTATTTAAAATAAAATATAGTTTTTAATGACATAAAAAAGATTATATAATAATATTTGTATTAACTCATTATATTATAAGATTAATAACTATATATGGTTGAATAAATTGCTTAGAAAGACATTTTAAAAAAATAATTTTTGGCCAGATGCAGTCATTTTGAAAACGATCGCATCTGGCCCCCCTTAGATGTAGCCACTTTCGGTTGGCTACACCTAAAGGGGGTCAGATGCAACTATTTTCAAAATGGTTGCATCTGGCCCTTTTTTAAAAAAAATTACATAAAAATATAAATTATTAAATAAGCTAAAGGGGTAATTTGCTAAATATTTATTTTTGAAAACATTTTTGAGATCGATGAGCCCAATTACATTATATATAATTTATTATATTAAAGTATATATTATTATTTAAAGTAAAATATAGTTTTTAATGGCATAAAAAGGATTATATAATAATATTTATATTAAATTATTGAATTATAAGATTAATAACCATATATGGCTTCGTATACTTGTTTAGAAAGATATTTAAAAAAAAAATGGGCCAAATGCGGTCGTTTTCAAAATAGCTGCATCTAGCCCTTTTTTTAAATTTCTATATAAAAAAATTATAAAATAACCCAAATGCATCTATTTTATGTATTTTAAATCATAGTAATTTATTAAATATTTATTTTTAAAAATATTTTGAGATTGATAAGCCCAATTACATTATATATAAAATAATATATTGAAGTATATATTATTATTTAAAGTAAAATATGATTTTTAATGGCATAAAAAGGATTTTATAATAATATTTATATTAAATTACTATATTATAAGATTAATAACCATATATAGCTTAATATATTTGTTTGAAAAAATATTTTTTTTATAAAATAAAATGGGCTAGATGTAGCCATTTTGAAAACGGCCACATCTGGGCCCCCTCAAATGCAGGCAAGGGGGGCTAGATGCAGCTGTTTTCAAAATGGCTACATCTAGCCCTATTTTTTAAATTTCTTCATAAAAAAATTATAAAATAACCCAAATGCATATATTTATGTATTTTAAATCATAGTAATTTGTTAAATATTTATTTTTAAAAATATTTTGAGATCGATAAGCCCAATTACATTATATCTAATTTAATATATTGAAGTATATATTATTATTAAAAGTAAAATATGATTTTTAATGGCATAACAAGGATTGTATAATAATATTTCTATTAAATTTCTAAATTATAAGATTAGTAACCATATATGGCTTAATATATTTGTTTAGAAAGATATTTTTTTAAAAGAATAAAATATGTTAGATGCAATCATTTTCAAAATGGCTGCCTCTGGCATCTGGCCCCCTCAGATGCAGCCATTTTGAAAATGGTTGCGTCTGGCCCTTTTTTTTAATTTTTTTTACATAAATGTATAAATTAAAAAGTAAGTCAAAGGGGTAATTTGTTAAATATTTATTTTAAAAACCATTTTGAGATTGATAAGCCCAATTATATTATATATAATTTAATATATTGAACTATATATTATTATTTAAACATAAAATACATTTTTTAATGGTGTAAAAAAGATTGTATAATAATATTTATATTAAATCTTTAAATGTTAGTATTCTCATCCTATATTGCATAATATTTTTTTTTCTCAAGTGCATTTTAATTTTATTTTAAATATCATTCATTTTTTCGTTGACATTTCTTTTCTCCATTTCTCATTTTATTTTTATTTAAATTTCTTTTTCTTTTCCAAATCGCTCACATATGCACGTTTTACACCCTTTTGGGATAGTTTGATATTTTTACTAATTTTATAATTTATTCATAAATGTAACTAAATGGGGATATGATTAATAATGCACATCATTCATATATAGATTCTAATAGCACCAAGTTAGGATATTAGAATATTAATTTCAAGTTATCCTAAAAAAATTAGTACAACTATACCTACATCAATATAATAACCTTATGATAGCATTATAGGATATAATTTATTTTATATGATCAAATAAGTAATGTTAAATTTTTATAATAATAATAATAATATATATTTCATAAGTTAGATGTGATTTATAAATATGATATCGATTCATGTGATGACAACATAATTTCAATGATAAAAAAGCATATCTAATATCTAATATATTTTAAATCATCTTAACATGTTCAATATTTATTGTTGAAATTATTTTGAAATTGATGAACAGTATTACATTATATATAATTTAATATGTTAAAGTATATATCATTATTTAAATATAAAATATATTTTTAATGCTATAAAAGGAATTGTATAATAATATTTTTATCAAATCATTAAATTATAAGTTTTTATCCCAATATGGCTTAATACTTTTTTGGGAATTGAATTTTTTTTTTTTATAAATGGGGCCAAATGCAGCAGTTTTAAAAATGACCATATCTAGCCCTACTTAGATGCAGCCAACCAAAAGTGGTTGCATCTGAGGGGGCCAGGTAGTAGTCATTTTTAAAATGGTTGCATCTAGTCTCGTTTAAAATAATATTAAATCAAATTAAATTTATAAAAATGATGAAAATGGAGTATTTAATGTATTTTAAATTCACATGTTCAATATTTATTGTTGAAATAATTTTAAGATCGATAAGCAATATTACATTGTATATAATTTAATATGTTAAAATATATATTATTATTTAAATATAAAATACTTTTTATAATGATATAAAATGAATTGTATAACACTATTTATATTAAATCATTAAATATTAAGTTTTTATCCTAATATGGCTTAATACTTTTTTTGGAATCGATTTTTTTTTTAAAAAATGGGGCCAGATGCAGTCGTTTTAAAAATGGTTGCATTTGCCCCCCTCAAATGCAACCATTTGCTTATGTTTGAAAAATTGCTAAATCAAAATAAAAATTTTAAAATAATGAAAATGGTCTTGGGCTTTTGAATTTCTTTTTCCTATTTCCAAACAAATCATGACACATTTTATTACATGTATATCTATTCTAATTATAATCTTTTAAATTATTTATCATTTATTATCAACAGAGCTTTGTATTTTTCGTCAGCCATTTAATTTTCATGCATGTCCTTCATTTTATTGGGATGGGAAGCTCAAAGAGGGGAGAACGATGAATGTCTCTGGAATGAGGGACAAATAGGGCAAAACACGCACCGTTTGTATTTATGAAGGGGCAAGGGAAGAGATGCAACTTGAGTGCCAGTTTGAGCGCCCATTTCACTGGTCCGGGCTGGTGTTTACGTTGTGTGGTGGTGCTTAAGCACCAATTTTGGTGCCTGAGCACCCAAATGTCTGTTTGAAAAATTCATTCCCTTGATTCTTCACCCTACGAAGTATGATTTCTTGCTAGTATTGTTATGTTTGAAGCTTCATGTTCTCCAAATTGTTTGCCTAATCCCTGCTACCATGATTATATCCAGTCAAAACATGTAACACAAATTCAATCTAACCTAAACCATTTTTATTATTGTCAATGAAATAAATAAATACCAAATACCACAAATAAACCTAAATTGTGATATTTATGTTGTGTCTCTTGTACAGTTTATCAAGGTAAATTTAAACTCTTTTACTTTATCGTATCCATGGTGTACAACATACAATAAATAACTACCCTAAATAATATAATTAAAAATTAAAACATTTAAATATAATAAAACTAAATTTCAAGACTTAACTTGACAAGTAAATTTGATGGGAATGCCAGGTTCCACATGGCATCTATGCATTAAAATGAGATGTTTTTAAAAAAACTTAAGGCACATTTGGTTAAGTCACCCGACATACATGGTGTTTTAAAAAAGGGGAGCCCCACTCTGTATTTTCAAACCACTCCCACCCAAAGGTCTTCCCACTCTCGCCTCTCTCCCAACGCAGTAGGGTAGACTCTAGCACCCTGGACGTCACCACATCACCGCTGCCTCGATGCCCCTCAGCGCGGCTAGCCAGCAAGTAAGGCAGCACTAGCCCACCTACTCTGCACCTTCCTCTCTAGCCATCTGAGGCTTGAAAAATTCCTCTGCTACCTTTTACTAGGAAGAAGGATAAACTCCTAATCCATGAGATTTGCAATGGGGAAAGGTATTTTTTTGATTATTCTTTACCTTAGCAATTAATTCATCCTTCTCTTTGGTTCTCTCTCTCTCTCTCTCTCTCTCTCTCTCTCTTTGAGCTATGATCTTAACCATTGGGCTCCGAGACTACATCTCTAGCTGCACATTCTTCATCCAAGGCAGAAGAAGCTCCCGTAGTTTCTTCCATACCCATAATGGTGCTCGAACAAAACCATGCCTTATGAAAGAAACCAAGTGACTATGGCCTTGGAGTTCTTACCAACCACAACAAACTATAATTGCCCACCGTGACTAAGGGGGACCCCAAACAAGCATCTATTAGGGCTTGCCCATGTCACACCTATGTAACCCAAAATCTTTCTCGCTATAACTCCTAAGTGGAACTCACACAAAATTACCCATATATTAGCGTCCCCAAGACTGCTCTGATGTTAACATGTCTCACAGTCCAAGTTCATCTGGAGGGTCCGGTCTTTAATGGGAAATAAATAGCCCTTAGAATTTTCCCATGTAACCCATATTTAACCTAGAATCTTCCTTAGCACACAACAAAAGTAGGACTCTGCACCCTCATGACAGCAGACCAACTAGAAAGGTTACAATTAAAGAAACTATGGGCACAATTAAGCAGATGAGGTGGATAATGCACCATTTGGATGACCATATGAGCGCCATGACTTGTAGGAGACATTCCACAGGAGGATCCCACCCAAAGACATCCAACCACCCCTTTGGGTCCTCTTCAGAAACTTGTACATATAATACGGAGAGAGTGTTTATACACATGTGGATTCTAATGGAAAATATTGTAGATAACAATTGTGCTGATGCATAAAAGCCATGTAGTGACAATTGGTACAAACATAAACCCTACCCTATGGGTACCATAGTGTTGGAGGGCACACAAGCAAATAAGTTCAATACAAGCAGCAAGTAGTGGAACATGTGCAAATTTTGTGAATAGGAATTAGTATGATATAAAAATGACAAAAGATACATCTTTCTAGTATGTTGTATGGAACGGATGGTGTCGCAATTGAAAAACAAGTCACTGGTACATAGTTTACAGTAACATCTTCTAATGGAAAAGCAAGCACTCAGCATGGATGTATATGTGATCTATACACATACTAACATTGCACAATGAGTTAAAGATTGTTTATTGCTTTTAAGTCCATCATTTGAAATATTTTAAGGTTGGCATTTATAAAATCTATTACAGACTTTAACTAGAAATCCCATATGATTTATTCAATCAGAGAACTACCATATATGAGTGAAGAACCTTCACGAATGTTACAAAAGCAAACAAGTTGTCCTGTTTAAGAGGTGACACATATAACATTTAAGGCAATCTTCACAGTTTTTGAATTGTTAAAATATGCATACTTGAAAACTTTAGGCCTAACTTGGAGACAGATTACACAAGCCTAGAACTCAAAAGTTAAAACCAACATTCACTAATTGTTATGTCATGCATGCTTAGGTTGAAATTCAACAAAAATATAACAATCAAAATTTTTTAATGATGTAACTCCAACACATCACCAGACTCCATGAACTATGAAAGTTTTAAACATAGCTCCCATCAAAAGCCTTTGGATTATGTAGCCTTTGGTTAATTACTTTTTCTTAGTATGGATGATTATATGTAAGGATTATATTCACCAATAATCCTAGCACATCGGCTGTCCTTCGAGTAGAGTTAACTTCCACCAAGGAGGAGTTCAAGACTACAAAAGAAGAGTTACGAGATGCTAAATTTGAGATTGTTGCATTAAAAGATGAGACAACTGCATTAAAAGATGAGACAAAGAAGATTAGATCAATGTTAAGCCAACTTATCAATCTTCCTATACTTGTATCACTATATTTTATTCAAATGGGCTTTCCAAATTTATTCACAAGTAACTTAACAAATTACTATCTATAATACACACATCACAGAATTATCATTTTACATTCTCTTTATAGAGTTTGAATATAGAGGTTATTAATCATTAACCCTTATGTTGAAACGTTCAACTAATCCTTGAAATTTTGGCTACAAGGTGCATATCATTGATTGTATTCTTGCCAACATATGAAAATAATGAAAATACATAGGTAAATGTCTTATCTTATATACATATTTTGAATTTTTTTGAAGGTACCGCTTTTGATGCCGGTTGGCCTTCTCTGCTTTATTTGGCGGAGCCATAAATGGCTTTTTAATGTCGTGGCGGCTGGTTTCCGGTTTTTTCGTACGAAACCATCCTGTCCTTCTTCCGGTTTTGCCTTTTGGTTACCCGGTATCGCGCGAAGCCCTAGGCGGTTTTGCGGGAGGCGTTTATTTAAGTCGTCGCTTTGCGGAGGTGGGGGCAGGTCTCTTTCGTCTTCGA
>JAYJMB010010971.1:6036-38764 GCA_036873735.1 Pouteria campechiana
TAACATAATATAACTTATATGTGTATAACATGGGAAGGAATAAAGGGTTAAAAGTTATGATATAAAGAAATATAAAAGGGACAAAAATACATACATAATCGGGACGGTTTAAATTTGAGTTGCCAAACCCTCAACCCAATTTTAGAAATTGGGTCTAGTCAACTCTATTTGTATAACTCGGGTTCCATATTTCTCAACCCAAACCAACCCATTTTCAGGTCGGGTTAGTCAGTTCAACACTTCAACCTAGGTCCCAAGCCCCTAACCCAATTTTAGAAATTGGGTTGAGTTCAACCTTATTTGTATAACTCGGGTTCCATATGTCTCAACCCAAACCAACCCATTTTCAGGTTGGGTTAGTCAGTTCAGGTTGAACCCGATTCTATTTACACCCCTAGCTATAGAGACTTTAAGAGTGTGCCAGTCAGAAGTGATTCCAAGTTTAAGGCTTGAAAAGGGTGAAGAGAAGATTCATAAAGACATTAGAAAAATAAGCATGCAAGGTTTACATGAGGGCATGGTTTATGATGGAACAAAACATCAGAACAGGATTCACGTGGGTGGTCCGAGGGATGTGGAGGTTTAAATCTCATCGTACAGGATTCATGTGGGTGATCCCAGGACCCAGGGAAGTGGAGGCTTAGATGTCATTGTATAATAGAGCATTGACCAAAAGACTGGTTAATTCAATAAGTAGGTTAATTCAATCATCGAGGAGCAAATTAAAGGTTTCTTTGAGGTCCCGGTAAATAAATAGGGAAAAAGAATATTGACACTATCACTTGCTCATTGTTTCTGTGGGCAAGTCATTGATGTTTAAATAGAGTATTGACAAAATAAATAGTCTCAATTTTCTACCCACCTGACCATGGTCTTTGCATCAAGATGAGGGTGATCCACAGTAAAGCATTCTTTATTGGTGATCTATGCAAAATTCCTGTGACAAAAAGTAAAGCACTCTGAAATCTTCAAAACTAGGGAGTTGTTACTCCTGGTGTTCTCCTTTGATTTGCAGCTATAGGACCCAATTTCAAAAAGGTTTGATTTCCTGTTCACATATGAGTGATTCAACTCTTTACATTCAAGAGTAAAAATGGCTGACTTGCTTGATGCAGGCATTCATCTAGTGTTGCATATGGGTGCTTATTTGCTGGATGTTAGGAGATTGAATTGAAGATTTTAATTTCTGAATTTGTTGATTATCTGCTGATGTGATGGTCTTCTAACATGGCTACCAGACATTTATGCCATTACAGTTAAAGAGTTTGTAGGTATTTTGTGTGTTTCTTGGTGATATAAAGTTGCTTCAAGGCATGGAAAGCACCATCTTTTTTAAAAAATAAAATAAATCTATCTATTTATTTATGTGTGTTTTTGTACATTAATGAGCTTCTATTTAAATACTTATAACTAGCTGAGAGCTTTTATTTTCAATGATCCTTCTCTACTGCTCTTATGTACTTTGTTACTCGTGTATTATGGTATTTTGTATACCGGATTCGTGTTGATCAAGTAATCAGATTACATCAAGAATTTAAGTTAGGATAGGAAACCATGACAAAAATTCTGGATTCATCTTGATTAAGAAATTAGATTGCATCAAGTATTTACAAGTTAGGATAGGACACCATGACAGAAGCACATCAGTTCTCCATGTTCTTCCTATGTTATTGAATAACCAAATATGAGTATTTATTTATCTTCAGGCATCACCTATAACAGTTTCAACACTTTCCCTTATTTATCATCATTTTTTTTATTTGCAGCAACTATGACATCTTTCTGACTAGGGACTGTCTGGCTTACTCCAAAATTAAGCCTGCTGTCAATCAAATTGAAACGCATCCCTACTTCCAACGTGATTCTCTTGTGAAATTCTGCCAAAAGCATGGGATGTGTGTTACCGCTCATACCCCTCTAGGTGGTGCTGCTGCCAACACTGAGTGGTTTGGATCGGTCTCCTGTTTGGATGATCCAGTTCTCAAGGTTCTCTAGCTATTCTTCCCATCTATTCCCATCTAATAGATCTACCTATTCTTTCCATCTAATGAAGCAACAAATTTTGTGTTTACTTTTTAATGCTTTCATTTTCTTTTCCTCGTGATTAGGGTCTTGCAGAGAAATACAAGAAAACTCCAGCTCAGATTGCCCTTCGGTGGGGTGTTCAGAGGAAGACTGTCATCATTCCAAAATCATCAAAAATTGAGAGACTGTCAGATAATTTCCAAGTGTTTGATTTTGAGTTATCACAGGAAGACATGGACGTTATTAAGGGCATCGATCGAAAATATCGGACCAATCAGCCGGCGATATTTTGGGGAATTGATCTGTATGCATGATGAGGTCGTCTTCCGTTTGCTGCTAGGATCATCAGTGCTGGTGCTAGCAATGAAGGGGTCTAGAAACAAGAATCATTTTGCTGGTTTAAGCATCCGAACTTTTGTTTGGTTACTAATCCCTTGCCCATTCCAAGGCATCCGTACAGATGCTGTTATCCACTTATATTATTCATACTGGCGGTTCTAATGTCTAGTTGCTAATGAAACATGTGTATTGGTCTGAACCCTGAACGTTTCAGCAAATGTAGAGTTTGCTTCCACATTTATTTAATAGTTCAGCCTAATTTTAGGCCTAGGAGTTTTCTTCGCTTGACTTCGAAAATTAGCCAAAAATAAATCATCAACGGCGCTAAACTACAATTGTGGGCAGTGACAAACACTGAATTGGAAGATTCTCTAATATTTTGATCGTTGGCCTGGGAAGCACACCTACCAGATTCCAAGAGATGAAGCATAACTACCAGGTTGCACGTCATACGGTTTCTCTTCCGGTTTCATGTGGAATTACAATCTCAGCCCTATTTTTTCTGTAAGAAGGTAGCCTAAACTTTAATAGATCGTCCAAGGAAAAATTACTGGAGTAATCCTTTCTACTTTCTCTGCCATCCTATGGTAATGCCCTAGTGCTGGCTCTACCTATAAGACTGCCTCGCCTTCCACTGTTTGGATGTTACTTTTGCAGTAAGGAACCAGTCATGGAGATGAGATTAGCCCCGGATATCTCAACAAATATCAGACGTCATTCATTTTGTAAGACAATCATCAGCGAGCTAGCACCAATGTCTTTTCCTTGGTTTGAAAGAGCATGAAATTTCCACAACAAACAAAAGTCCAAATATGTCTTCAATACTGGTTGCCTGTACACATGCATAAGAGTTAAGCATTTACATATTTCCACGGTGATCAGTCGGGGGCCTAACAAACTCCTTTGAACGGCTGACAGCAGTGTTTCTCCAGGAATGGAAATCAGATGCCACAGCTAGATCTATCGGTCCTCCCGTTGGACTCGGTTTGGATCACCCATCATGTCCATCATCATCTTCTCTGGCGAATCCTCCCAGCTAGCAAAAGTTTTCATGTCAACCTACAGGAGGTAAAAACAAAGCAATTAATGCTGTGCACGTTGAGGAGAAAAAAAATTACAGCATCCTCCCACTGTCTTAGGCATACCTTTCGTCTCTGCTCCGTAAAAATCTGTTCTCTCTTCTTATATGCATCCTGCCTTTCCTTTGCAGCTTTTCCACCCAAACCCCACATTTCCACTTCTATAATTGAAGCTTCAGTAGGTAAGAACCCCTGCAGCATTCAGCAGTTCACATTCAGATAAAATCGAGTGACAATTGGAACTTAATAATACATCATGAAAATCTGTTTAGATGGTCATATTTCTGCAGTGAGGATCTTGGATCTTCAACTCAATAAACAGATGGAGTGCAAAATGCACACGGCATGCAGAGAAGAAAAAATTAAAAGTTGCTTTCCACGGTTCTAAGGTCATCTCATTTTTTATGCTTGCGTGTGGGCGTGCAGAAGGCTATTTGCTTGTATGAAGGAATAAAAGTACACTATAAGATTCCAAAGATGGTTCAAGCATTTATCCAAGGAAAACAAGGAGGTTTGCAAGCACCAACTGAATATTCTTGCTAAACAATATTGGGCATTATCTGCGCCTTGTCAAACAAAGAATCCAGAGACATCTTTGTATCTTTTAGACATCCACAGCATAGATACATTCACGTCTACTTTGATGCAGTGCATGTGCATGCACCAACAGATATGTAATTCATCCAAGCTATGGAAATTTAAAAGAAAGATATGAAGCTGGTCAAACTGTCATGTAAAAGATTGAATCAAAGGCCTAAATAGACCATATTGTTTTAATATACCTGAAAACAATTCTGATTAGTGGATAAGCAAGTGTCCTTCATAGTGCACCCAATTGAAGAGCTCAGTTATAACATGCAGGCAATGTTGGCAAATTGACTGAATTGCAGGCTAACCTAGCTCTGAAGTTAGGTGACAGTGAAATTATCTCAAGACAAACAATATTTTAAGTACCATCTGCCAGATGCATCAGCAACACAAACAAAAGTTTATTATATCCTGATATATTTCCAGCTGACATGATACATTCTAATAGTTTGAACTTTGAACCATGAAGCCAACTACAGGAATGCTTAATATAAAATTATCCCATAGATCATAAATAACAGAACCAACTAGTTATCAACTAATCAACTCAAACTGGGGATTAGAGGGCCTTGTTGTTCCAACTTTTACCTGATTGGGAATCAGAGGTCCAGCTTGGTAAGTTTTGTCAACTGCATGATGACGAACAGTAACTCTAGCAAAATCTTCGTCGATGAATATTCTCTCATTTCCAAAAGTCCCTCCAAATGCAATGCCCACTGGCTTTGGATGTGCTTCATATAATCTCCCAGTAGGATGCAAATGGCTATATATAAAATTCTTTTCCAGCCCTGTTCAATGAAGATCCACATGATCAATCAAGATACAAAGTGCTGGTTGAAGTAGAAATAATTCATTCCACATACTTTTAGGAGGAAATGGGTGGAAAATTGGACTTATAGAATAGAGAGATGCAGAATCTCCATAGAATGTGTCTCTGTTTTCAAAGCCTTGGTAAGTGAGTATGCCAATGACCCATCTTTCAACATTGGCATCATCACCCTTGTGGGCATCTACTGAAGTAGCAGATAATAACATTAATAATTCTCCATGGTAACCTTCAATGCAAGACCAGAACCTGCTTAATCCCTTCCCATGAAGAGAAGACCTGAGCAATAAGATAAAAAATTGAAACCTGATTGTATACATTTCAGTAATTGAGCATGAAAAAAAATATGTAGTGACCATACAGATTTAATATAGACATAATGAGAGGTCCACCATGCCAGGAAAACAGTTAGCAATTGCTGCAGTTAAATCCACTAAAGAACGAAAAAGGCAAAAGCTTAAAAAAAACACTTGAAGAGTTTACTTGAGAAATGCATTTAGATTGAAAGTTAGACAATCATGATGAATGAGGTCAGAATGGTAATGTTGTAACAGTATTGAATGCTGGAAAACACCTTAATGAGTAATTTGAAGCCAAAAGTATTTTGAAGGCATGAACCTGAACAAGAATTTAGACTTTCCTAATCTCCAACTTTTTCATATTCAAGAAATTTGAAAGGTGATAAGAAGTAACCTGTACAGAAGGTTTTCATGTGCTTCCACGCCATTTGCAGGAAAGCATATATTTAAAAGTTCATTTCTGGTATCTCTCGTACTAAGATAGATAGCCCAAGCCCTTCCACATGTCAGTAGATACTTATCCCAATCCTGTGACAAATTACTATATTCTGAGCAGCTGGAATCATGCAACACTTCCTGTTCAAATACAGAAAAAGGAATTATAATTGCCCAATAACTACCCCCGCCATAAGTCATCCATTTATACATTTCAAACACATAAAATGGTTAAAGCATGTAATATTTTCTTACCTCTTCAAACATATCTATCAATTATTTGTCTTCACAAGAAAACTTTACAAAAACCAAAAAAAAAAGGACCCTGAGCCTAACGTATATTCCATTGATGACAAGAAGTAGCAGTTATTGATTGAAAAAAAATTCAAAATAAAAAGAAAAGAAAAAACAATCTTTCCATACAAAGCCTGTAAAATTAGAAATTGAACCATTCTGTCATGTTCAAGAATACTGTTGCTAGCTCATCACAATAGGACATTGTGACTCAATAACAAATATAAATCTCAACCATAATAACATTGATTAACAATCACACCTCTGCTGTTGCTCCTCTTCGTAAGCTTTCATTGATGTACTGGGAAAAGCAATGAGCAAGACCAGGAACCATAGTTGATATCCAGTAATGAACAGTATGTGCAGAAATTTGGTTTTCTAGGTTAGATATATTACAGTCTTTGATACTGAACGCATTGGTGCTTTCATTGCACGTTTCAATTGCTGAAAATACTAAATGGTTAATATCTGGAAGAATCAATGTAACCCCCTCCTTGCACGGTTTCAAAGTTCTTGAACTTTGTAACATAACCCAACACGTCCAGAGAAGCATAAGCAAATCACCAGGCAAGAGAAAACCACTTATCTTGCCATCAGGATCATCTGATTCAAACTCTAACTTCAAAGGAATGCCAGCTTTTGCACTGGCAGCAGCATATAACCTGAACAAGTTTTTAATAGACATTGACAATGGCATTTGTCCACAGCACATAACATAACCTCTTACAAACTCCAACCAACGAACTCCTCCTTTATCTGTGATGAAAAACAGGTCTGCTACAGTTGGACCCATATGAGCCAACAATTTTGGAAAGCCCTCCGGGACTGAAGATGCTTTGGATACTACATTTGTGAAATTTATGCAGAAAAGGTCCTGGAAAGGATGAAAATAAGTATGTATCAGTAATGATGCACAAATTCAATCAAGGATCACATGCCATCAAATTATGTAATGACACAGATGTCAATGGCATGATGGACGGAAAAGGAACAAATAACTGAACAACCCCATGTTAGCCATTGTAACTGAAATAGATAACTCTATGTTAGTCTTGCATTATTTCAGATGGCTGAACCATCCCACGTTACCATTGTAACCGAAACAGACAACTTTCCAGTCTTGTAGTTTCAGCCTGACAGCGGCTCATCTCCTCACAGCCCACCAATAATTTACAACTAACCAGGCAATCAAGATAGTGAGTCCAGGTAATTAAGAGCAAACATTTAAAGTTCCAAATTTAAAGAAACTCAGAATATTCTTCCTAAAATAATAATAAAAGAAGAAGAAGAAGAAGAAGAAGAAGAAGAAGAAAGAAAAAGCAGTGAACCATTGACGGTTAGGAGCAAAACGTTCAGACGAGCTGGATCTTGTACATCCGAAGAGTTGCCGCGAATTTAAATGGCGCAATTAAACAGAGAAGTGATAAAGGTCCAGCACGTAAACTGGGACACCGAAAAGCAGGCAACGCCAGAACATTACATGCGAATTCTTTAGCTATGGCAAGGGAAAAGTGGGATTGAATTAAATGGAAAGCACAGGCATCATCCGAAACGAATACTCGTTGTCGGACTGAGATCTATTGGGCATCAGACCAACCGTGTAAATTGAGGAGGAGATAGGGATGAGAGTAGAAATTGAATGCCACCTTTATGGATTGAAAAGGGATGGAGTTGGTTGCCTCATCGGAGAGCTTGGAAAAGGCTGCTTTAAGCATTGGAAGAGATCCTGTGGAAGCTGCCAGTGATTCGACTTCCTCTTCCTCATGCTTCTGCTGTTGCTGTAAGGCAGATGAAGAACCACCCATCTCTCTACCTCTCTATCAGTAAGATCCTCTCTCACGTTATCAGTAATGGGTTTGTTGCTGTTGCGCGCAAGACAGACGTGCAGTAGTTACTCACTTCCTCCGGCTCCCACGTGTACTCGCTTCCGCCGCAGCGTTTGCTGGGACGTCTAACATGCTCCGGCAGCAGGGTCGGTTGACACCTAAAGTTGGTCTGAGAGCTGGGGCCATCTCAATCTCTCTGTCCGCTCATCTTGAAGGGTAAAACCAGCATAAGTTGGCATGTGTCTGCTTATCTATTTTAAAGTGGTTCCGTAAGCCGCTTGGAGTTAGAAAGATGCCGTCATTAATCATGTAGTTGTATAACCATTTCAACCTTAGTGGAGCACAAAAGAAACAGTGGTGTAAGTGCCTATTTAGGACTGAATCATTTGTTTAGGCAGTTAATTAGAAAGCGGGTGTATTAAAAAATTACAGTGGGGATGACACCCGCATTATAATGAATGTGAGAGGGAAAATGATTTTAAAATATAAGTACTAATAAAAAAAATACGATGAATGTAGTAATTAAATGTTAGTGTGTTGCTAATATTATCCCTTCTTATTGCATTCATGTGAACCCTAAATTTTCGTGTGTAATTTTGATTTATGCTTATTCTTGCTTAAATTTTTTGCTGTCATATTTATTTTAGTTTTGTAATTTTTGTTGAGCACAAAATCTATGAAATCCCAGTTCACCTCCTATTAGCCATTTTTATGAGTGGATTAATGTCTCTTTGGCTACATTACAAGGGGAATGTATTATTAATACATTCTTTACTATATTCCTTCTTAGACCAATGTGATATCCAAAAATTTTCATCATTTTTATTTACTTTTTCATTAAAAGTAAATACTTGCTCATATTATTTCTCACAATGCTTGTCTAGTACACTTTTTTTTTACTGCACTTTCTACCCTTTTTCCCTGCAAATTCTACCAACCTAATCTCTCTCCTCTTTCAATGCTCTTCTAATGCTCTTTTGTAAGGGATAAGATCCTTGCAACCCTTAATTATTCAACCATAAACTTAGGGTATATTTGGATGAATATATATATATATATATTTATGCATTAGAGTGTGTACTCACTACTCACCTTTAGGACATGCCTTAACTAAACATGGTATTAGCAAGCACACCCTATACTCCAGTCATTATACTTGACCTTTAAATAATTTTTTATATAGTTGTAATCATTTATTTATGTATATTCTCTATTTTTCAATCGTTTACTGTTATTCTTCTAATTACCTTTCTAACTTTTTTAATACACACTTATCATGTTATTTTATTTTTCCCCCCGATACACCTTCCAATACACATCCTAATTCACCTTATGCAGACACATCCTTAGTTTCAAAGCCTTCGAAAATTCAAGCTCGAGCTATTTGATCAGGATCGCAAGATAGACGGGCTTCTTAGCAATGTTGATTAATCCATCTACTTCTAACAATGTTGAGTAAACTAAAGCCGAGTCTAACGTAGTTCCTTATCAAGAGAGGTTGAATACAAAATGATATTAGTAAAGACATTAACACCGGGCGGCCCACATCTTATATAGGTCAATTATTCACATCTAACCACTTGATTCTCTTAAGTTCATTAAACGCATATTTGAATCGGCCTACTGGCAATTGTAGTGAGTTGTGTAATTGAATAATTATAAAAATGATAAAATAACATGATTAATGGGGCTTAGTTGATAATAAAAATAAAAAATTTTAATGATTGTTTGGAAGATGATACTGATTGATCTAATTAGTTTTTTTAGAATATAGAATTATAATTAAACATTCAAATCTTCCAAAATATTTATCTACTATAAAATGATGATTGCATATGATTTTATATGATTTTATAATATTCCAATTCTTACGTGAGTCGATGTAACGCCCTACTTTTCTAAAGCATTACTAAGGCAGTAACAGGAGGACCCATGGACAGAGTTACTCTTGAACTGTATAAGACATGCACAAACATTCATGGATACCTAAAATTATAGTTCAACTATAAAGGCAGAGTGTGGAAAAACATTTATATACCTACTAAAGTAATGACATACAAATTATTATGGTTATTCCAACTTAGATTTATATTAATTAAATCATTGACTTAACTTATGAATTACATTTTAATACATTTAAAATATAATAAAAAGGTAATAAGTTCTAAATATCAGGATCTATCCCTCTCTTGGGTTCCAACCCTTCGTTGGGCTCCATCTTTTGACCTGTCAGCTAAAAATATAATAAAATAAAGTGAGTTTGGGTAACTCAGTAAGCAAATATTAATCAAATAATTATGAATTAAATAAGCAACTAATAATATACTACAATGCAATAAGATAAACAAATGGAACTGCTATCATATGCATGATTTAATTATACTATATGCATCTAAACCAAATCATATCCTCTTGTCATAACTAATCACAAAAGGCCATGTTTAATCTTATATATATATATATATATATTGCCTGCCATTAACCAATTTCATGCTCGAGAGGCATCCAATAAGTGGACTCAACCACATCCACGTGGACCTAACCAATACCAAAGTGGTCTCAACCACCACCAAGTGGACACAACCACAATAAAATGAACTGTACTTTCTTGCTATATTTGTGTACTCCAGTTTATCCTTACAACCCGATTACGACTATTACGAGAATCATAACCATGTAATCTACATAGTCCATGTTTTCTCGCCTTCATTGCAACATAGAGTTATGAGTTTCCATTCACACCTATTATTAAGTAATTATGGGAGTTATACACAGTAGGCCAAAACTAGCCTCTTCATCGTGACAAGCGGCAGAATCCTAATATCCAATAGAGCCATTCCAGTAGCATCCAAACCCAATACACATAACTATGGCAGGAATCCAAATACTTCATTATCCATATCCATCATCTAAATATACATTCCATTCCCAATCAATTAATCATATTTAATTTCCTCTTCAACAATTCATCAAGACCAAATACATCTATCTTATCTACTAAATTCTCATGTCGTTCTAATGTCATCATACTAAGATCCTTCTAGTGTTTTCATTATATTTCAATTATTTTTCTATAATATTATACTAAAACACACATTCTAAATAGCCTAAAGCTCATAATTAAACTCAATTTGACAATGTGAGCAAAATACAAAAAAATAGAAAATTTTTCTGTTCATAGCGAACCAAATGCTGCGGCATCCAATCTTTTCACAATTCAAGTGCCACGACATCATTTTTGGACGCCGCGACATCCAACTTTTTGCCTATTTTGCACACAATACCACGACATCCAAATTTAATGCCATGACATCATTTTGCTGTCTTCCTTGTGTGACTTGTTTTTCTGCCCTATTTGCATGTATTAACATTACTTCATTTACTAAGTATAAGCAAGCCATTTAACTTCATTTCAAAGCACATTTAACATACTTCACATACCTTAATCATGAGCATAACATATTTCTATAACCTTTAGACAATTACCATATAATGCCCTAAAATACATTTGTATATAATGTATAAAACATAGCTCAATTACTTATACAAAATAACCTGTTTACTTATCAAATGCACCTTCTTTTCACTTCAACTTTATGTTTTCACAATTTGCTTCTCAGTGTGAAGTTCCTACATTAGAAAGGCATATCACATGATCATTTAACTGTAATATGAATCTATAAATTATCTCTATTGCAAGATTTATTTTAAGTTCATAGCATAACCTTGCTTAGAGTTTCTTTAATTGTTCAACTTAACCTCAACTAGCACGTGATTAAGCCATTGTTAACATAAGTTATTAGTGTTGTATTTTCCTTATAGTCATTTCACTAAACATTTGTAATACAACTTACAACCCAATAACCAATATTGTGTATAAGCCAAGTATTGACTTTAACTACATGTAACGCCCCTCCTTCCTGGAGCATTACTAGTGGTAAATTCAGAGAAAATTTCAACAAAGTCTCCCCTGATTTACCACTATTATCCTGTATACAACATAGCCTTACACTACATATAAACACTTCTAACATAGTTTCCTTCTTAGTTTACATTCCATACATTCCATACATCCATTCCAACGTCCAAATTATGTTTCCCCAAAATCCCAACCTTCCAACTATAGAGATTAACTCCATAAACCTAATTTTAGAGTTTGCTATTTAATAGGGATTCATGAGTTGCAGAAAAATCAATTTACCTAATTGTTTTCTTCAGATAGAATTGTTAACTTGAGCTAAGAAGATAAAACCCCAAAATTTTCACTACTCTTCTTGCTCCGGTTTGCTCAACACAGCCTTTTCTTCACGATGGATTGATGCAACATACTCTGTTATTGATCTTCTATCAATTCCACCTCTAAATCTATCAAATTTTGTGATTTCCAAAGCTTAGAAGACAAAGGGAGGAAGCTGGAATGAATTAGGGCTAGTAATGGGAATGATGGAGCATTTTAAGCTTCATCCCTATCAGTACTCCGATGATGTATGGGAATGCATGCATCGACAGTCTAGATTTTCTATTTTATACCTCATTTTATCACTGAATTCTCATCTTATACAATACAATATTCTGTTAGTTAACCATAAGTATCATGAAAAATAATGTCATCCATTACACATACATTATCTATATCGGATTGCATGCTTAATTACCCATAGCAAAATTTTCAAGGCCTCACAATAGATCCAATGAAAATTTAAATTTTGCACATAATTTATAAATTTTTAAAGGTGTGATTCGTATATAAGTTTCTGATTAAAATGATTTCTAGTGTCTTAGTTAAACAACCAAATATGATAATATGATTGAATTTCATATAATCATTAAGATAGGCCTCAAATGAAATAATACCACAAATTTATTAAAGTGATACATGAACTATTAAAATAGTCCCTATATATGTGAGTAATAATTAAAAAAATACAGATGATAATAAAAAACTAAGAACAATGATGGAAAAGAAAATAATGTCCGGTACAATGAATACTTGTTTAGATTGAGGAAGCAGGGATTACAATGGAGCAAAAGATAGATCGGAGTGGTGCATCAGGGAGTGTATTGACTACCATCCTGCTGCATCTATTCAAATTTAAAACTTAATCACTGATTAATGGGTTTTATCAAAGTAATTATGATACCATAATTCTAATTTCATGGGCTCTAGCTACGGCTCAAGCCCGACTAGAAATGAATGGGCACGGGTCACGGCATTGCCAACTTGGTTTCCAGTGAAAACTGCGAACTGCTGGGCAGAGTCGGGGCGAGATTTTCAACCCGGAGCGAAAGAAAGCAAAATTCCCTCCTTTTTCCGCGAACCCGTGGGGGTCTTGCAGAAGAGAAGGGATGAAAATCGTAACGTACAATGTGAATGGACTCAGGCAAAGAATCACCCAGTTTGGCTCTCTGCTCAACTTCTTGAATTCCCTCCAAGCAGATATCATTTGCATTCAGGTTAGAGGTTCTTGCGACGCTCCGTTTTCCCCAGTTTCCTTCCATTTTTCATTTTGGGCATCTTTTTTCTGCTTCACGTTTGTCTCCTATAAATGATGGACTTGTGTATAATTTGGAATGTATACTGCATGGTCTGCGAGATTCTAATATTTGGATAATTAGATTTTCACAATTGTGCTGAATCGGGCGTTGGAATAACGAATGGAGATGATAAATGGGTGGTTTATGGGTATAAGAAAGATGTCCAAATAAAATTCTACTAACAATAGTAGCATGTGAAATGCAATTATAGTAAAAAGTGACCAGAAATGAGGAGTTACCTAAGTTTTGCGACCACAAAGCATTGCATAGTGATTGCTTTGAGAATTCATGCAAATAAGCGTATGAGATGCATACACTTAGACAATTGGAGATGGTTGGATGAAGTTGGGTTGTGTCTTGTGCTTCGGCTTGTGTTGGTTAGCGTTTGTACGAGACAAAGAACTGTGCTTATTGGGCATGAGTTTGTTTGAGGTGAAGGTTGTAAGAGAGAAGGTCAATTAGGATGTGGTTCAAGATGGCAATGATTTTAGATGTAATTTGTGTAGTTCAACGGCATTTAGTTGGGATAAGGCTGATATGATGGCAAGATATACATGGATTAATGCTAGTTTTGGTGTTCAGAGGGTTTGAGACTTCTTGAGCCTCTTCAGTTGGTAGGATGAGGCTAGCAAAGCATTGACTAGGAAGTCAGGTCACATTCGGATTTCCGTTCTTGCTTTTTATTACTGGTAAGACCCAGCTTCAATCTTGGCTCATTTAATTAACATGCTCCTCTTGCTGCAAAGCATCTAAATTGAATTTGATCCTCACTGCCTCTCACTTTCTTAGTTTTTGTACTCTGTGAATACCTTTTTTTATGTATTGCTATACTCATATTCGTTGAAATGGAGTTCCAATTTTTTGTGTGATGAATTTGACCATGTAACCTAATCTTGTTCTGAAAAATGATATATGACAGGAAACAAAGGTGTCAAGGCATGATTTGTCAGCAGACTTGTTTATGACTGAGGGATATGAAGCCTTTTTTTCATGCACTCGTACCATGGAAAAAGGACGTGTTACTTATTCTGGTAAGATGTATGCCTAGTTGTGAATATAGTCATGCTCTGTCATCCCCTTTCAAATTATGGTCAATTGATTTGGTTGCATTAAGAAGTAAATTCTGTAGGAAATATGTTGCAACTTTCCATCATACTGCTATTGGAACAAGTGCTGGAAAAGATGAGTAGTATATGGGCCATCTGACATCTCTTCTCAGGCTATGAGAGCTACTAATGGACAGCAATATTGCACCCCCACTATCACTATGTCCTTAGACTCCCATTTTTAAGTTACAGTGGTTATTGCTCACTGATCTTCTGTGCAATTCCAACTGAATGAATGACAAGTTTATTTCTCTACTTGCCTTTTGCATGATGACATATTTGCCCGGATTCTAAGAGTTCAGTTCTGCGTTCATTTTTAATCTAATAATCAAGGACTTTGTTCTGGAATTTGTTGTCCTGGGTTCTTCTATAATATCAATTTTTTGGAGTCTTGTTGAGAGAACAGTTTGTTGCTTACTGTTGTATAGCATTTATTCATTGAGGTGGGGAACATGGCTTTTAGAAATTCTCTTGTGCATGATGATTTGTAGCTAATGTGTTATTATCACAGATTCTTTAGTGTGTAATCATAGGAACGGAGGCCTCTTTTTTCTTAACATCCAAATGGAAATATTCTTTTTCTTATTTTATTTTATAATGCTGAATCAGCATCTTGTGTTTGAGGCAGGGTTTAAAATTTCGATGATTCCAGCGAACATGGCCACATTATATAAACTTAATAATCTATCTTATACAGGAGAGAGTTGCTGTAACAGTCTATGAGGTAGGGAGGATGCCCATCATTTAATTCAGGGTTAGTGGAACTGAGGACATGTCTTTGGCATGGTGGAGCATATGACCATACATGCATATCTTTAGCTGTCAACTTGTTTGTACTTTTCAGTACTAAAATGTACTCTTTTCAAGGAGAAGCAATATCTATGTGGGAATGTGGCATGTTTTTTAATAATTTGTTACTGTGGTATGCAACGCTTTGGGCTTATTCTTTCTCCTTGTACTATTTTTTTGCAGGTGTAGTTACATTTTGTCGTGTAAGATCAGCATTTTCTAGCACCGAAGTGACACTACCACTTGCAGCTGAAGAAGGCTTCACTGGTATCCTAAGACATTCCAATTGGGAAGATGCTGTCATGAGAAATTGTGGAATTGAAATGGAGGATATACCAGGGATAACAAAACAGGATCTTCGTAAGATTGACAGTGAGGGACGTTGTATCATCACAGATCATGGCCATTTTGGTAAGCGAAGATGCTACTGTTGCACCTGTTGCAAGGAGCCCATTTGGTATATGTAGCATCCTAAGAATTTACTCAAAAGTACAGTTTCTAAGAACCAAATCCATGAATTTTTTCATGGAAGATGTGGATATGATGCTCATAAGAAAATTCTGTGGTGGCAAATTATTTTATTTGATTCTTTGATGTTCAAGGCTCAGTACAATATTTTTAGCCATTAAATAGTATTCTAGCATTTTTAATTCAAACTTAACTAATGGTTGAAGTGTGGGCAGTTCTTTTCAACCTTTATGGACCACGAGCTGATTGTGATGACATTGAGAGGGTTGATTTTAAGACTAAATTTTTCAAGATATTACAGGTAATCCATTTTGTCTGTTCTGGTTTACATTTTGCATGATTGAAAGAAGCATGCATTTATTTACATACTTTTGTAGATCAAACCTAGTTTTGCTGTATTTTCATTATATTCTTAGTGAAAAAAAAACATAGTTTAGTATTCTCATTGTGATTGCAAAATGAACTAATATTCACATAGGCGACGGTGATGATTTCTCTCATATCCATGGTTCAAAATAGTCGAGTATTTGTTAGTTACTGACAAATACTGTACGCCACCTTGAGACATTTCAGTCTTGGCTAAATAGAGTGATTTGACATGCGTGAAGTGGTTTTGTTTGTTTCTCCCACTTAAGGAATGCAAAGATTTAGATTGTGTATATTGCTGCGACATCTGTGTGAATCTTTTAATGCTTAGGTGACTTTTATCCTTCGCATTGCCTTTCTTGTAACATTTTTTTTTTGAACCATAACCTTTTTGTTTAACTAGCAAAGTGATACCATATTAATATGCAGTGTAGATTAATAGAGGTAGATATGATAGAAAAGAGGTTGGAGATGTTGGAAATGGTCAAACTTTTGTTATTTATTGACCTTGAAACTAAAACTGTTCGAGCTGGATCTTGTTGACTCCGTCTATCCACATTGATATATAAGTACATTTTGATGATTACTCAAACTTCATGATTAATTTACATTCAAAGTTTACTGACATGTGCATTTATGCTTGTTTAAGAAGTTTCCTTCAGATGACTAAGAAAATGTAAAGTTTTCTACAGGAAAAGTTGTTGCATTTCCTGTAATATTCTTTTTTTGAATCTTGCCATAACCTTTTTGTTTAACTAGCAAAGGAGTACCATATTAATATGAACTGTAGATTAATGGAGGTGGATATGATAGAAAAGAGGTTGAAGATGTCGAACATGGTCAAACTTTTGTGAGTAATTGACCTCAAAACTAAACCTATTCAAGCTGGGTCTTGTTGATTCCGCCTCTCCACATTGATATGTAAGTACATTTTGATGAATATTCAAGCTTGTTTAAGGAGTGTCCTTGAAATGACTAAGCAAATGTGAAGTTTTCTAAATGAAAAGTTGTTCACCAAATGTAATTAGAAGTGTTTTGAAAGAATCTGAAGGTTTTAGGGCATTAAAAACCTATTTGACAACACCTTAGTGTGCTGGTGGTGCTTGAAGCCTGGAGCTGAGGTGCCTGAACCTGGAACACCTGAGCTCATAGAGTGTTTTTCGAAGCTTAGGTGGTGAAACCCATTTGTTTACCTTTCAGCAGTGAAAGGTTGAGATTAGGCGTTCAAGGTCAGGCATTTGAACTCCCCTATCTGGAATGCCTGACCCTCTAATGCGTTTCCCATTTCCTGATCTTTCTACCAATATTTCCAAAAATTTCCCTTCTTTTAGGCGTGTGAAATTTTCATCAAAATTGAAATTACAAACACTGCTATAGTGGATTCTGAGTCAGGATAATCAATCAATTACATTATTCAGTGGATATAAATTAACATTTAAATGTCCCTCTTGAACTCATAAATTTATATTTCCTTTTTACTCATGTTTTTTTTCTTTGAAAGTTTATTTTTCGCTCTAATATATTCTGTGCATGTCAAGTGGAGAATCATCTTATTGTTTGGAAACAGGCTGACCCAATTCCTGGTTTACAAATACCCATTGACATCTTTACTGCTTTGCTTCTTTTACGCATTTTCTGTTGTTTAATTGATTCAATGGCCCTTTTCTTGTAGAAAAGATGGGAGCTTCTCTTAAGTCAAGGAAGGAGGGTTTTTGTGGTTGGTGATCTCAATATTGCCCCTGCTGCAATCGATGTGTGGGATGCAAAGCCAAATTTTGAGGAGAACCAGTAGGTCACCAGGCAATACTGGAGTTTTGATATTCTTCTAATAGAGAACTAGATAAACATAGTATCAGCTATCAACCAGTTTAGGAGATGCATATACACTAACACATGTAGAAGATCTCTTGTGAACTAGTTTTGCATTAAGTTCTATGCAGCTTTTTGGTCTGCCTTGCTGCAAGCATCCAATCCAGTCATCTTATGTGTTTGATTATTGCTGAGGGAATTGGGCCAAGCCTTGGATCATGTAGGCCATCGAAAGAGAAATGTTGGAATAAATGTTCACCATTGCTTTCTATATGCCCACTATTATATCCGCATGAATCATGGATCTATTTGAATCTATGTACTGTGACCCAAATCTATGAGATTCATCTTATTCTTTGCTTGGATGTTAGTAGTGAGGCATAATGCAAATGATAATGATTGAGCTTGGGAGGAAATTTTCTCCATACGCTATGACTCATGTACATGCTGCAAAAATCATAAATTAAAAATTAAAGAATAGAAAAAGTTTTCACGCACAAAAAGTCAGAAAGAGTTTTCTTCCAGAAAGTTTTTGGATCTTCATTTCGAAGTTTTCACAGGGGCTTTTCATTGGTGATGAACTTTATTTAGGTTTCGGAAGTGGATGAGATCTTTGCTTAGAGAAAATGGAGGCCCTTTTTATGATGTTTTCAGGACAATGCATCCCAATCGGTACTTTTTATCTGAATTTCTCACTTTGAATATTTGGCTGTGCTTTTTTGCTTAATCATAGCTTGCTGGTCGAAGTTTAATCTTCTAGGTTATTTTTATATTCTCTAAAAGTCTCTTGCTTACTGCATATGGAATCCTCATAAAGATCTCCATGGTCAGGTTAGAATTACCAATGGCATTATTAAGAAGTGTAATGCATGTTATGGCATTTTCTTTTCTCTAGTTCTTAATTGTTAGTGGAAATCATTGATCTATCTCACAGAAAATGACCTTGAACTTGTAAAAATGAAGGACCATGGGAAAATTGTACTGATTGCCCTTGGCAATCAAATGTAGAAGACATGTTATTCTATTATTTTTATGCCACTTTTCCACTGTTTACCATCATCTGTATTCCATCAAAAAAGCAATAAATGAAAACAATGATGGTGGTGGCTGTTTGCATGCATCAGCTAGGACTTGTGCTTCTGCTCCTACACTCTGTCTGAAACAGTATTCTCAATTTCACTGAAAGAAAATTTTGCTAATTTCAGAGAAATTATCAATAATTTCACCGAATTATTCCACTAAAATACTTAAAATATAAAATAGAGAAAAATTAGGCATTTTTCAATGAAACTTTACAATAAATAATGGTAAATGTAAATATGCATTTAGAATAAGAAAACACATTAAATGTCAATATATCAGAAGCAGTGGAAACATACTAATGTCACATTCACCCGATTAAAAAAATTCTAACATAAAGAGGTTATTAAAGGCATGTTTGTATTACATAAGTTGTTGTGAAACATATAACTCCATCACTGTTAAAGCATTACTGAAAAATTAAATGTAGTTATAACAATAATTATTTTCAAAAAACTAAATACCAACTATTTATAAAAAACTAGTCTTTCAAAATATGAAAGAAATAAAAACAAAAACATTGCTGAAAAATTAAATTTATTTGTGTGGCAATTTTATGAAAAACTAATTTACCCCTTATAATTGCTGAAAAATAATCACTTTATTCTTAAAAAAATATTTTTCCCAAAAATATATTAACCATCTGTTTTGTGTGTTATATAAAAGAAATAAAATTTTATAATAAACGTTATTTCACAATATAAAAGTAATACTAAAAAAGAGACTAGATCTGTAAAAATATCTATATATTTTAACAAAAAGATGAAAACATATGAAATAAAATACAAAAGAGGCTGGATCTATAAAAAATGAGAGGGAAGAACAGGATTCGGTCCTCAAAATCACCAAAATAGACCCTAAATATTGATTTCAGAACATGTTACCTGCTACATACCCATTGTCAAGCCTTCTTCTCCACCCGATTTTTGTTGGTGTTGCTGAAAACCACTTACAATGGAGTTGAAATCCCCTTTTGAAGTAAGGAAGGTTAGTTTCTTTCGATCTTAAAAAATGATTCCAAGTTGAATCTAAGCTAGACCGATGGACTCACAGTAGTTATACGCCTTCAATCTTTAAATTGATTGTTCAAATACTATTTTTTTGGTGTAAAATCATAAGAACATCAGTTGAAAATGGTTTTCGCAGATGTTGGGGTGGGTTTCGACGAGAAAAAATTCGTTTACATAGGTTGAAATGGGTTTCGGAAGGGCTTTGCACATTTTCCTAATGAATTTTCTATGATTCTGAGTTTGTAGAGATAATTTCAAGATTTTGGAGATAATTTCGATTCTGAGTTTGTAGAGATAATTTCAAGATTTTGGAGATAATTTCGAAATTATCTCCTAATCTATGATATATGCATGTTTCTTTGGTGAGAAGATCTCATTGGAGGGGGAAAACAAAATTTTTGGCAAAAATTTTGTTTTTACAAACACAGGTCTGAAATTGGCATTGTCTTAGGACCTGCCATTCATCCCTTTCTTTGTTGCTATTCTCTATGTAATCTATCATCCCACTTGTAGTTTATTAGTTGAAAGTGTAATGCTGGAGAATGCAAATACTAGCCTACATTCTCACAGATTAGTGATGACCAACTCAGCAAAAATTATTATTGGACCAATTCCTGAAGCACCCTTAACACTTATGGAATGTGGATGCTATTGTATCATTGTTCCTTCCCACAATTTGGGTGTTGAAAAAATATGGGGAATTATAAAATGCCTCCCTCAGGTTTGGGAAGAACCTCAAATACTCCTTAATGTTCTGATTTTTACAAATGCCACCCTCATGGTTGTTGAAAACCTCGAATATCCCCTCCCGCAAAAAAACTTGTTTCCAAAATGACAATATTACCTCTGTATTCACATGAAAAGCTAGTGTTTATGGATCCTATCCTGATTATACAGAAACTACAACAAACCATGTGCATCTTATCCTATTTGTGGCCAAAACACTTCTTGTTTGTGCTACAATCACACATATTCTAACACACCTCATATGCATCATACATATGACTTCTACCATACCACATACACTTCTGTACCTTTGTCCTTGAAAACAAGGAAGAACTTCCATCCTAGGAGGCTGTTACGCATCCACAAAGAGACCTATTTCACATGTGTCATACAAACGCTCCACTTCATCCACCACATAAGTATTTCCGTCATAACTCCCTGTAGGAAATTCTGAATCACAAACTGTTTTATTTTCCAGATTCTAGACTTCAAGATACATCCATCTTATATAATATGCATATTAAAAACACCATGTGTTCCCAGAAACTCAAGGAAATTGCTATCAATTGTCTGATAGCAGAAATTCTTCTACTATATGGACTCAAAAAGGAATATTTGAAATCCAAAATTGAGTTGCATTCATTAATTCTAACAAGTGATTAGTCTTCTACAAACTCTGTTCTTCTTGTCTCCTTCTGTGACCCGTGAATCTCTGCATGTTCATTCTCATTACTAGGATATTTTTTCTTTTCCAAGTATTGATATTTCTTTTGGGTTTTTCATACCTTCATGCAATTACCATATACACTATTATTTATTTGAACAGAAAAGATGCATACACATGCTGGTCAATAAATGATGGTGCTGAAGAATTCAACTGTGGGAGTAGGATTGATCATATTCTGATTGGAGGTCCATGCCTGCATCAAAATGATGTCATTGGAGGTCACAACTTTCTAGATTGCCATGTGAAAGAATGTGGCATACTAACTGAGTTTAAAAGGTGGAAACCTGAGTTTAATCCCAGGTAAATGTAACCATTATGTGGATATCAGATAATGAGTTTCCAGATTGCAATGATGTGATTTTTTCTTTGTTGAATTTCTTAGGTGGAAACAAGGGAGAAGCATACGATTGGAAGGTTCAGATCATGCACCTGTTTATGTCTGCTTAGGTCAACTGCCTGATTTACCCATCCATGACACCCCCTCTTTAGCTGCTAGATATGTTCCTGAGGTCCGTGGATGGCAACAGACGATTGGTGTGTAAAATATATATATTTTAATCAAACAAATGAGTTCTCCATCTTGATATTACATGTTACTATTTCTCAAATAGTCATTTTTAATAAATTTACTTCTAAATGAACATGTTGGTATGTTAGGGTTGTTTGGATAATATAATTGGAAGGTGGTGTAATAGAAAAATATAGTAGGTGATGATGTCAGAAAAATAGGCTTTTTAATGTAAAAGTAAGAAGAAATAATTGAAAATATAGGTAATGATTAGAAAAAGTAGGGTGATTGGGATTGTTAGAGGTATTAAAAGTGTCAAGTCAACCTCAAAAGTCTTGTAAAGGGTTATTACACCCCCTTGCTATTACATGCCCATCCAAACAGAGCCGTAGAGTAAATCAACAAGGTTCCCTTTTTGTGGATTTTAGTATCTCCACTTGGGAGAGTCTTTAACATTCCTACCAATCATCAATACAGTTCATGCATGAACTCATAATCTATGGTAGAATGCCACAGTAGACCTATCATGCTAATTTGATGAGTGGCTGTACAGTCAGCAGTGTAAAGAATAGATAGTCAACATCTGAGTGAGAAACGAAGTCTGCATTATCATGCTGAAAGTATAATTTAGTATGTCCCAAGTCCCAACCAAGGAGCGCTTGGGTTTGAAAGACCATTTGGAGAATGCTGAGCCTTTGATCTATCGCTTATAAGAATTAGGTAGTAATAAATGTTTACCCTGATAATTATCCAGTCAGTGTGAATTTTAACTTGCATAAATGTAAAAAGTGGCAGTAAAAGTATCTGTGCTAAAGGTTTATTTATCAACGAATAGGCTGTCCAAGTTGTTAGTTGGATGTGAATGTTTCAGTCAACAGGATTCCTGGACAATGATGCCCCCTAGGTAGGGATGTGATTGGATGTGTGATTATTGAGTGAAGATATTTTTAGGGATGAATATTTTGATTCTTTCCTAATCGTATGTGCAATGTTTGAGTGAAATTTTAGAGGTAACATCAGGACCCTCTCTATTTGGACGAAAATATTTAGGTATGAAGGTGGGCATTCTCTCCATGTATCCCAGCAATAAATGAATCTTGTTCTGACATGCCATATTCAAGCCTTATCCGACCTAGGTGTGGTTGCCAAAAGAAAATTCCAAGACTTAATCTAATTGGGATTGTATAGGCATCCTTTCCTGGCATAACAATTTTTTTTTCTCTTTTTTTTTTTATATTCCATGATCTTTTGTTATTTCTTGTTGTCTCTGTGAGCACTGATCTTCTCAAAAGTTGAATTCATGAGCTATACTTAAGTTTTCTTGAAATGCCTTTATTCGTGCATCTTTTCTTAATCATTATTTTTGTCTAGTGTCACTGCTGTCAAAAAGGAAGCAAGTTGCAGCAAGGGCATTGCCAAATCATGAAGTCAGAATAGACTGTGTCGATGAGATTGTGAAAGAATCATGGAGTCCTGTTGATACAGCCTTTCCAACTTCAGAGCAAGAAACTGAAGGCCATTGTCCAAATATCAGTGCTGATGATGAGAATATGGAGAATTCTATCATCATTTCAAAAAATAAGAGAGCCAAACATTTTTCTCGGAGTTTGATGGAGAAGAAGAAAAAAATGAGAAATGAGAAATCTTCTCAACGCCCATTGACATCATTTTTCCAGAAGGGGAAGCGTAACTTAAGTGCCGATTTTGGCAATGCGATGAATGACATTTTGTGTGATCAAGAGGATATCTCAAAAGAAAATGCTAATTCTTCTCAGGGGACCCAGGAGACATGTTCCTCTAGGGAACCTCCTGTGGCTGATATGGAAGTAAATGATTCCAGAAATGATGAAAGTAGCAGAAAACTCCTCAGTCAAGATGAAACTGATATTAATGCATGTAATCAGGAGGGCGAAAAAGTTAATGCTGCACTGGAATGGCAAAGAATTCAGCAGTTAATGCAGAGAAGCCTACCTCTTTGTCATGGCCATGGGGAACCTTGTGTTGTTCGGTCAGTCAAGAAAGGAGGCCCAAATTTAGGTCGTGGGTTTTATGTCTGTGCTCGCTCGAAGGTACTTCACACCTGCTACAGCTTTCATGCATATCCTACATGCTACTGTATCCAATTGTCAATAGATAAATTTAGTGCTTGTGTTTATGCAACAATTTATTTTTCATTGCAGCTGGAAAAAGGAAAAAAAGTATGATACTATCTTGATAAGTTTAGGTTATTCACATGGAAAGATAATAAATTTTTGTCATCAGGGAACTCATAATTGTAAATTCAAAGAACACAGTTGATAAAAAAAGGAAAAAAACGAAGAACACTTGCAACAAGGTTGAGCCAATATTTTTTTCATGAGACTGTTGTATGCTGCATGAAGCGAATCAAGAGGAGTTTTAGTTTTAGCTTGATAATGGACATGCACACTGCAAATGCACATGTACGTGTGTGAAGGACTCTGACCTGATGATTGCTACCACTGGCCATTTCTTAGAGGCATAGCTTGAATGGTTTGATAACCAAGCAATCAAACCAGGTAAACAAGAAGTATCATAATGTGGGATCTTTTGAAAAGATGTTTTATGTTGATGAGTGCACCGATTTTGTTTTCCTACTCAAAAGTCAACTCTCCATGTTCCTTGTTTTTGATCATATGCTTTGACAAAAGACTTGGAAGGTTGATCCAGTATTATTATTAATTTTTTATGAAATTGTTGCGTAACGCATGGATCAAGAGGAGTCTTAGTTTTAGCTTGACAATGGATGTGCACACTGCAAAAGGAAATGTACGTGGGTAAGGTATTCTGAGCTGATAAATGTTACCACTGACCATTTCTTACTAGCATAGCTTGAGTAGTTTGATCACCAAGCAATCAAACCAGGTAAATGAGAGTTATCTTATTATGGGATCTTTTGAAAAGATCTTTTGTGTTGACGAGCGCACTGATTTTGTTTGCCCACACAAAGATCAACTCTCCATTTTCCTTGTTTTTGATCATATGCTTTGACTGTGCTCTTTGTTTGTCTTTTGCACCACTGCTCCCCCTTGTTGTATTAGTGAATGAGCACTCTATAATTGGGCTAGCTTGGTTCATTAGGGATTTTTCTTTTCCATCCACATAGGTGGATAGATATTAGGTGGTTGAAGCAACATATGCTATTGGTTTTATCATTTCCTCGAATCATGATTTACAGTACTGTGCAAACAATGGTAACATTTGAAAAGAACCTGTTTTATACTTACAGGGACCCTCATCTAATCCAGAAGCCAGATGTGACCACTTTCAGTGGGCTTCCTCAAAGCCTGGCAGGAAAAAAAGATGATTGGCACTGTAAGTCAGTTGTGCTACAGTGGCACAGCCTTATTTTGATGATATTGTTATAAAGATTTTGTGTTGTCTTACAAGTCCTTTTTTCCCCCTCTTTCTTTATTGTATATGAAGTGATACTTTTGTAGTTTCATTAATCATTGTATCTGTGCAAGCTGTATAGATTTGTGTTTCCAAGTTTTTAGTGCTTCGAACTAACTAGCTGGATGCCACCTGTTCAAATGATCCTCGTGCGTAAATTCCTGCACAATATTGTTGAATCCTGCCCTAGGACCCACGAATGGCAGTAGTCTGAGCTTGATAAAAGAGCTCACTCTAGCAAACCTTTCCAAGAATTGCCAGTATTTCTAGGCCAAACTAGAGGCCCGAGTGTGCATTTCTGGGGCTAAGAATATAGAACAGGTAACGATGGTTAAAGACCCAGACGGGATCACACTTTATCGGGTAAAGACATCGCAGCTATCAGAGCTGGTCTAGGCCTTGTAGCTAATGGATAAGACACCAGCAGAATCAGGCAATGGATCCCATCATGAATCATGCCCAAACCATCTTGGCCAACTACAACTCCTAATGCATGCGAATTACTTTGCAAATGGTATGAAATTTCGCAAATTTGTAAGACACTATCTAAAAAATATTTTTACAAAGTTCTATGAGAAAGTTCATTATAGATGTTGAGATATCTGATAGTCTTTAGAACTGAAATTTCTGAAATCCTGATAATGAATGATTTTGATGAATTGATGTGATTATGAGTTAAGGATACCTAAATTAAATTGGAGGACCAAATGCCATGTGATAATGGGGGGGCCAATTAACATTATGAGTGGAATGGATTAAAAGAATAAGCTTATCTTAGAGAATTGGACCCAACTGGAAAGGAACCAAAGTGGGGCTCCAGGTAAGGGGATGGCTGCCGTTGAATTAATGGACCGACAAATGCATTGTTTGTAGGCTGGTTTAATGGACAATTCATTCTGTGCCAAAGGCTGGGTTGATACGCGTACCGTGATTTATCTGTATGTTTGATTTACAAGTTTGTTACTTTTTTTTTTTTTCCGTCTATTTCATCAACTTTACGTAAAAGATGGAATGAATATGATGTGGTCGCAACCATAGAAATAAGGTACGGCCCCTGCCACACGTATGGGATATTTGAATGACATCGGAGTAGACAATGGGAATAAGCCTAATAGGGCAAATGCCAATTCGAATGTTGCCAATCCCATTTGGCATGGCGACTCATGTGGATAAACCTAATCACATGCATAGGTTTGGGCATTTGCTGACTTATAATGAAAACAACCTTACAGGGATATTGAATGAGTAGTGGAAATTTTATTGTAGAAAAAGAATAAAAATAAAAAAAATTTATAAAAACTAGAAAGCGCTTCTCACTTGCTCGGACGTGCTGTTTTGCAGATAGTCCATCATAATATCTTTCGGTTTGGATTGAGGGTAACCCGGCATAAATACCTTGAAATCCAAATTAAATTGTCTTAATCAGAATAAAAATTTCAAACCAAATATTCTAACCAAAATAACCTAAAAATCTAAACTAAATTTCTTTACTCAGAATAACGATGACAACTTAAGAAGTAACATAAAAGAAAAAGTTTATATACTTCTATTAATAAATTACTGAAAGTAATTATTAATATATTTTTATATTAACTACAACATAAAATAATAAATAAGTGATAATAGCTACAATATTATCAACATGTTTTCAACTTAGACTTAATTCAAAGTTTTATAAATTAATTTTGGTTTGTATTGAAGTTTCAGAAAATGGATTATGAATTGATTTGGTCATAGATTAAACAAATTGGATGGTCTCAATTCAATCAGACCCCACCCCCTAAAATGGGGGTTTCATTCTATAAAATCAAAATATTGTAACAATTTGTTTGAATAAGTTTAATACGGCTTTTAACTCAGGGTAAGAATATATAATGTTCAAATAAAAGGAAATAACACTAAAATAAGTGCAAGATTTTTTTTAAAAAAATTTTAAATATAAAAATGGGTTTGTTACTTCATTAATATGTGGTCAAGTTAAGAAGAGGGAAATGAAGAAATTCTCTCCCATCTTCACCCGTCCAGTCAGGCCTTAATACACTGTATATAGCATAATTCTCAAACAAATGTACGAGTTATTCATTAATTAAGTGTACATGCCTATTGTTTTCCCTAATTTTGATATGGGCATTGCTCTAACGTTGATAATTTATCAAAATAATTTAACCACAAAGAGACACACTAGTCTTGAGTATTTTCTCACAAATTAGATAGGTTGGCACTCTCGATCGATTATCTAGCCATGGAATGGGCTTTCCCAGAGAAGGTGGTAGTACTAGGAATCTTGGAATTAATGGAGCTAGCAAACAGGGGATTGTGTAGCAACACATGGATGTGTGTTACACGCTCAATGTAAATTTCTGCGTGGAGCTTTTGGCAAGAAGAACGCAGTTGGATTCATCTTGCAGCTATTATTGTAGAGCGTAGTAAATTTATTTCCGCTCAGTAGTGCAGCAGAGCATTCCTCTCTCTCTCTCTCTCTCTCTCTCTCTCTCTCTCTCTCTCTACATACATACATACATATATATACATACATATATATATATATATATATTCTCTGAGAAATAATGATAATGGAGCAAGAAATTTGCTAAAAAAAAAAAAGAAATTAGATGCCTGCAAAAGACTTATCCCCTGCCTGTTATTTTATACCTGTATCATGGGATCAATCCCAGGGAGTTCAAAAGATCTGTCCAGTCTACATGGTATCTGCAGCTAAAGTGAGAACAATTAATAGAGACAAAATAAAAAGAATAACAAGGAATATAATTGGATCAACATAGACGCCAAAAACAAAGAGGTCTTAGCTAAAGTCATAGGCACCAGCTAAGATTTATAACCCCCGCAGTCTAATCGATAATCATGTCGTGCATCCTCAACCCAATTCGATGTACCAGACAGGACTACAAACTGGTAATGAAAATAGAGAACACAAATCCATTATTTTATGAAAGGGAAAAAAAAAGATTATCCCCTCATTGCAGAGAATGGATGTCCTGGAAACAAAATCCTAAGAAGATTAGGAGCTTTATCAATTTTCCAGGAATCAATTCAATGCGTTTTTTAAAGAAGAAAATGATACTAATCTCGTAGCAATAAATTAAAGTAGCAAAGTTATCTGTCTTAACTAATAAGCTCTAATGTGAAATGCCATTGGAAAAACTATAGCAAAGGAGAAGCAGACTCCCAAAACAAAGGAATAAACCAGCAGCTAAATGTTGCTCATAGTTGGTAGCAGCCAGCAGCCAATGGCTAGTACCACTGTCTGTTGACGCTGTTCTAGTACCGCAAAGCTGCTTCTTATATTACATAGTTCATAATTTCCGCCACTACATGGGCTGTGAAGAAGCAAAAAACCTATTCTTGATAATATTTCTGAACACGGGTACCGCTGCGATCAAAGCTATCTGAAGTTGTTCAGAGCTGTTCAATCGGAGGCTAACCTGACCTGATCCCCTGTTATTCAAATTTGCACGAGCAATCAAGTTGGTGGTCCGTCCAACAGGGAACTGTGATTGCACATTGCAGCCAATTGCAAGATCTCCACGCCAATCCATGACAGAGACCCCAAGAGTTGACAGTGTCTGGCCTATAGGATGGTCCTTGTCCCTCAAAGTAGCCTCCAAACTCCCACCATAAGCCGCATCACCCCGGCTGGTCATTGCACCACCTGACATAACCAATCTGAGCCGCTTGTGAAGCATCAGTTTATCTTCAAGTTTCAAACCAGTAGTTATAGCATCACCCAGAATTGTGCATGAAAGCCCAGCAGCCATTTTATTGCGTATAAAATTCATAAACCTTGTTTCAGCACGTAAGGTATATGCCGTATCTTTTCCAACAGTTTGCGCATCAAAACCTAATGAAGTTGCTTTCCCTTCATCATGCTTTATTGAACTGGCTAATTCCATTTGGAAGTTGCACTCCTTTTTATCCTTCGTAACCTGACCAGAAAAAGATACAGGTATATTGTCTTTAACCACAAATAACCTTTCAACATTCAGACCTTCATAGCCTACATCATGATCCCAGCCATGATTGTCTAAGACAGGCCTGATGAGCCATTGATTGGAGTTATCCAAGTATCGATACCGGTGACTGGGATTGTCTGAATCAAATGATGCAGGCAAGGGCATATCTGGCACAGGAACTGGCACAGATGCTGCTCCACCTGTTTCTTCTTCTTCTGGGTTCTCAGTGTAATCATTTCGTAGATCCTTTGCTGCTGCTGCCATTTTCTTCAACAGCTTCCGGCGCATTTTCTCCTCTTTCAACTGTTTCTTCATGAAAAGCATTTCTCGATACTCTAGCTCATCATAATAAGCTTTCTTCTGAGCTTTGCTCAGCTTTGACAATTGGGCCTTTGTCAAACGCTTAAATGGCGGGAGCTCATCATATTCTGACCCATCATCTGAATCAGATGTATCATCCAGGTCCTCATCCATAGCATCCTCATCGCCAAACTGTTCCTCTGGCAGTTTCAGCTGTGGCCTTGACTGCAGAAGAGATGACAAAAGGAAAGGCAATGGAGGTGATCTCGCACGAGCTGTAAAAGGTTTTCCTGGCGGGCTGTCTTGCAACTTCAAAAGTGTGTTTGCTTCAGCTAGAATCTTTGAGGCAAATGAAAGCAACAGTAACTGCGGTTTCCAAACCTGACCATTAGGCAACACCCTCTGCCCAGCCCTGTTTGTTCTGCAGGCTGAGTGATTCTCCACCAAGGAAACCGGGTTCATAAGACGCACATCCCCTGCAGCTTGACGGATTGCTTGCTGAACCACATGAGACCGCTGAGTGACAAACATCTCATAACTTAAAGGACTACCATTTGGCCCATCGGGTGGAGCAGATGCAGCATGGGTCAAAACAACAATTGCATTAAACCAGATGGAAGGCCCAAATATATCTGTGATGGTGCGTAACAATGGAACATCACCAAAATCTCTGCTCTGCATATCCAACCTATCAAGGTAAAGGACAATATCAGGTGGGGTTTTCTGGATGAAACGCTTAACAGAGTGGAGTATCTTCTCATTCCGGCGTTGGTCCATACAGGAAGAATGAAGGCCAGGAGTATCAATCACCCGAACTCTGATACCTTGAACCATCCCAACTATGTCCTGAACCTTTGTTGTACCTACCTTAAATGCATCCGTGCTGAACTTAACTTCATCAAAGATTGAATTGATGGTAGCACTTTTACCAACACCTGTTTTCCCAAGAACCATTATTGTGCAGGAGAAATCAAGGGCTTCCTGCCCAGATGCCTCAAGTTGCTCTGCCATGGCACTCGCACGGTCAAAGCTGAAGGCACCAGCTCGACCTGTGTTTCTGCTCCCCCGTAATTGCTCTGCTAATCCCAGCCTGTAGAGGACTTGAGCCACAACAACATTGTGAGGGGTCTGACCAAGACGATGAGCAAGCCGCAAGAACTTTACACGGATCATTTGAAGCTTTTCACGGGTCTCATCACACTCATCCGCCTCACCATTGGCTGGCTCTTCGACAAGCTGAGATTGCCGCTGAGGTGTGTTTCCATTCACCCGGAGCTGTTGTGGAGCTCGAGGAGCAGGTTCCAGCAGAGGCGCAGATGATCCAAGGCCAGCAGGACGAGGAGGAGGGACCTCCATGTGGTTCACAGCTGATGAACGCAAAGCCTGGGCAGGCTGCACAATCAAATCACTGTCATCTTCTTCAGCAGAACTCGATTCACCATACTCTTCCACTGAAACAGATTCTCTCTCAAGCAACTCACCTACGGCCGACTCCTTCACAAAGTTTGGCTTCTCTTCCTTGTCTTCTTTTTGGGGCACTTGAACACATTGCAGCTCATTATGTCCACTTAAAACTTCAGATGAGTCGGAAACAATTTCATGAACATTGCTGGACAACAACGCTTCAGAGTTACATGTTTGAGCCTCAAGCCTCTCACTTGTTTCCAGAGAAACTACATGTGGTGGAATTTCTGTTTCAGCAATTGCATCATTATCAGAATTAGCTACATCAGCCACAGCTACTTCCCTGCACTGGCTCTCATATTGACATGGTATCTTCTCTTCACCAGTAGAACTACCAGTGACAGATGAAGCATCTACCATTTGCAGACTGTTGTCATCATAAGTAATCTTCTCTAAATTGGAAGAGTCAGAAACAGACACAGTGTCTTTCATTTCCTGACTCTCATCTTCAAATGGAATCTTTCCTTCATTAACCAAGGTAACATCTTCAGTTTTCTGAGTCTCATGCCCAAGTGGAATCTTGTCCTTACCTACAGAAGAATCCAAAGCAGCAGAAGCATCTGCTGTCTCTTGACTCTCATCTTGATGTAGAATCTTCTCCTCATTGGTAGGAGCATCAAAGGAAGCACCTTCAGTTTTTAAACTCCCATCTTGATCCAAATTATCATTGATAACCTTGTCTCCATGCAGACCGTCAAAATCCCCATTTTCAGATTTGCTAAGGGCAACAGAAACTGCCACAGCCATGCCTTCCTTGCCAAATTCCCCATTTTGTGATTTCTCAAGTACAACACCAGGCATCTTATTCACACCCATTTCATCATAATCCCCATGTTCTCCTTTCTCAAGAGCAACTGGAACCGTATTATCAAAACAGACTTGATCCGAATCCCTATTTGCAGACTTCTCAAAGAGAGTGACTCCATCTCCGGTCTCACCCTTCTCATTTTTGTGGTCTAACAGGCCACTCATAATTGCATTCCCATCTCTTTCTCCTATTCCAGAAATAATATTAGATTCTGACTCATTCAATTCAGTCACCAGTCCAACACCAGCAGCACAGTTATCATCATCCACCATCCCTCTTTCAACACCAACCTTATCAGCAGGCATACCACCAGAATCAACATTTTCAGAATTCCCACGAACTCTGATACTCTCATCCATTTCCCCAAATTCTGCCCCGCCTCTGTCACCTCTAATACCCAAACTGCTCGATTCAATCTTCACCACAGCCGGCTCCCCTGTGTCCTCTTCTCCAACATCAACAACATCTGAAACATCAGCCGCATCGGTTTTCAACTGCCCAGTACTCCAATCTTCGTCAGGGCTGTCCACCGCTTCTTCAAATCTCTCGCAAATTCCATTTTCTTCTTCTCCTCTCGGTGTCTCCAACAGCTTCTCATCTCGCTCAAAACCCCCGACGCCCAAACCAAATGCCTGCAGCTGCTGCTGGTGCGCTAGCGCATAAGCGCTGTCGGGGGTAGAAAATACTTCATCATCCATTTGAGAATCTTTACGCCCGTGCTCGCCAGTGGATTGAGCATAGGGCAATACGGCGTCTTTTGCTCTAGTTGCACCGGTTCCATTTTCCATTGCAAGTCCGAGATTCTAACAAATTAATGGATTGGATTCGCAAATCGAAACCCTAGTTTTGGAATCAATTGCAGAAATCTCAAAGAAAATATCGAAAACAAAAAAATTCTAAATTTCAAGGAGAGAGAGAGAGAGAGAGAGAGAGAGAGAG
>JAYJMB010010971.1:38864-51518 GCA_036873735.1 Pouteria campechiana
GAGAGAGAGAGAGAGAGAGAGAGAGAGAGAGCAAGATTCAGATCTAAATCTAATAAGAAAAGAATGAGAGCTTACCTTGAAATGGAGAAGCAGAAACAGAAGATTTGGGAAAAAGGCTTATCTTCTTTCTTTTGTTTTTCTGGCGCTCTCTTGGAGTGAGAGATGGGGTTTCCTCGGTTTGCATCTCCTTTCTCTCTCCTCCCTGATTTGGGTGGCCCCGAGCGAAGGCATCGACGGTTGGGAGTGAGAAGGGTTTGGTTTGACGGATAAGATTGGCTCTGTTGCCTGCTCCGTGAAACACGCCAACTCCGTAGGGACCGGATTTCTCATGTGCTAGTTAACCACCACATTGCAATCCTTTTTCTACCCACACTTATCGCATGTTCCCTGTAAAGGGGTGATCGGTGGACTGGATTTGAAATCCCTGTAATTAGACTTAATGGAAAACCCATTCCCAATGGTTAATTTCAGATGAACTCCCCCCAACAATTTTTTGTTTTTATTTTATTTTTATCTATATTTTTAAGCATTATTCACCACCCCCACCCCCCTATTCCAACTTTATTTATTTTTATAACTCATATATTGAAACATCATTTCTATTCCATTCTATTTTGTCCAATAGATTTGCTTATAATAAAATTTCATGAAAAAAATTTACATCAATGATATATAGATGATGAGAACCACAACAAATAAGATTAAAATAAATATAAAATAATTATTAAAAATATAAATAATAATAGAAAAAGTAAAATTATCATAGCAAATACATGTCAAATCTATTATTGAAAATTGAAATTTTTCCACGAGGGTGCATTTGGGAAGGAGGAAAAGATGTTGGAAAAAATGAATATGAAAAAATAAGAAAAAAAGGAAATAATGTGATGCGATTAAAGATAATAATTAAAGATAAAGTAAATAAAAAATAGGTAGGCTTTTTATATGAAAAAATATGAAATAATAATTAAAAATATAAACAATAAAAAAAGAGTATTAGGCAGTTACAATATCAAATCACGTAAAAAGGTATGTAGAAAAGATATAGAAAGGTATGATAAAGTTTTTCACCTTTTTTTTTTTTTCATCTTTACCAAACACACTTGGAATGAATTCACCTAGAATGAATGGAATCGAATGAAATAAAAATAATGCAATGATTGATTTCAACCATAAATTAAATAAATTTAAATAAATATAAAAAGTAATTAAAATATAAATAATAAAAAGTAGGATTATTGTAAAAAGTAAATGTCAAATTGGTAACGTTGGGAGCGTTCAAGCCTCAAGCTACGGTTGCCCCAAAATAGACACGGTGGGAGCTGCGAAACCACAACCTGACTGAACTATTTCCAGCCAAATCCAACCTCGTTTCATGTAAAGCCCATTAAAATATTTCTAATTACTCCAATCCAGCGAGTGGGAGATTAACCATAGCATAAGATGGTGGTAACTTCCGACGCACTAAATGCCAGTGATTACACATTGCACTCCAAACTATTTTATGAATATTAATGACGGACGGAGCCATTAATTTATAAGAAGACTGTTATCAAACAGGAAACTTATTTTCTTGAAATGGTAAACCTATTCCATCACAGCTCAATGTTGTTGAAAGTACTTTTTAGTGAGGCATTTTATTTTATTTTAGTCTACTATAGTGTTTTAATTAAATTCAAGCCCACCATAGAAATAAAAACTATTTATTTAATCAATATATCAAAAATCATTTCAATTGAAAACTTATGTGCACCTTGTTGTTAAAAAGAGTATAGGTAAAATTAAAAATTATTTAATATTGTCTACGTGCGTATTTAAATAATTTAAAATTTGATGTAGTCACTTGTCTATGTGGAAAAGCATATTCCAAATAAGATGGATGCATAGTTTCTATCTTATGAGTTGATTCGATCAGTTTCTAATGGATTTATATTTATCATTAAGATTTTTTATTGTTATGGTGCGCCAGGGTCTTGATAAGATGAATTTTTTTTGTACTACTGTAGTTAAATATGTACAGATAAGTGTAATAGTTGGCTTCAATCAAACTTAAACGGCTTTAGTCATGTTAGAATTTGTATGGTTCAATTATCTAATCTAAACATGAGATGTCTATTTTTTTGTTGGTTGATTTACATCATGAATTGATTATCTTAAACGAGTAATCCAAATTAAGAAAAGATTTAGTCAATTTCATGATACAGACGTGTTTGGATAGTAATAAATATAGAGAATCAAAGAATTAAAAATTTTAATTCACGTTAAAAGGGTAGAAAATGATGTCTAAAGAAATTAAAGATTGAAAAGAAAAGATAATGATAAAAAAGGTAAAATTATTAGGAGTACATAAAGTATGTAAATATGAAATCAATTTATTTTGTTACTTCCAAGGTTTGTTTTGATGAATAACAAAATTTGTTTATAACTTAATTAAGGTTCTAATGCACTTGCTAAGTGATTTCAATAAGGATAATCAGGTAAGGAATTTTGGATGGTTGTTCAAGTGATTTAAAGAACCATTAATTTGTATAAAGTATCAAGTTTAAAGGGAAACGTCAATGGAATAAAAGAGAATGAAAACAAGATTCAAACTTAGGTGAGAAATTCAACAAACCCCAAGGAGTCAACCTAACTAAACAATATACTATCAAAAATCCATAGAAGTTAATAAAATAAGTATATTTAAAGAAAAATATTTATATACAACCACTCGCACCTAAATATTCCATGAAATCTCATCATTTAAGCCCACCATGATATTTTGATAAGATCAAAACCAAACTATATTATGTATTTTTGTATGTTTAATTATGTGTGAAAAAATCACCTAGATCGAAAATTTATGTGGTCCATAGCAATAAAAACTATTTAGAGCCATATGAAGCTATATGATTTTATATTATTTTTCTATGGCCCACATGAATTTTCAATCAAAATAATACTCACATGCATAGTTAAACATATAAAAATAAATAATGCCATTAGTTTTGATCTAATGAAAACATCTCTGCGGGCTCCAATGGTGAGAGGTTGCATGGAATAGTTCTATCCAACCGGTTGTATACAAAAATTTCCAATACTTAAATGGTTATTCAAATAAGCAATGTTCTACATGTTAAAGAAAATCATACGGTGAAGGAGAAAAACTTTATAAAATCAAATGAGTAAGAAAAGAAGGTCTAGCGATTACTATAAAGTTTAAGGGACATAAAAGAAAGGATCCATTTGATCATGCATGCTATATGATCAATAGGATAATAAGGCGGGAATTCAAAGCAAATGAGAATTGCTTACGGAGAAAGGAAGTAACAGCCTGTCAAGTATGCATGCGGCAGTCTGCTTCAATAAGAAAGGAAGTGTTGCCCGCCAATGGTATCTGCAGCTCTGTTTGTACATTTCACTTGGAAATCTAAACAGTGGGTAATGAAATCTTAGTTAAGAAAATGCGCAAGAAATTTAATGGTAATGGGTCATTGGCATAAACGGGTTAGTGTGTGTAGCTTGATACTATAGGTAGCAGATTATTGAAATGTAGCAAATTGTGATTAGACCATCATATGTTTTGAACAGATGTTGATCCAAGTAGAATTGAGTTAAAATGTCCACGGGAAACTCTGTGAGCAAGCCATGTTTGTTTCTCTGTTTACTACCATATTGATTGACATGCAAATTTAATTAATCGTATTGAATTCACGAGATATTATTTGCAAGTATAGAATGATTGCACAACCTGGCCGTGACACGGTTGAAGGTTGTGTTTTGAAATGGATTGGTTTTGCCAATTTATTTCTGTTTTCATTTATCCCGTCTGATAGATCACTTACAGAGCTGACAGCAATTCACCATATTTTTATTCGCAGGTTGCAGTTGCAGGCTAGCAGGGAGTGGAATTAAGTAACTCAGGCGTAAATACTTATTTCGCAATTTTGTTAAGTAGATTCTGTGCAGTCATGTGAACGCCTGTGGTTATTTGAATGGCTACGATTAGCCGACAGTAGACTGTCAGCAGCCCTGACAAATTGGGTTCGCGACATTTACTATGATCGAGAGTCTCAGCGACTTCCAAAATTTTCCAGCTCCCACGCCAATATGGCAGAGAGAGGAACAGCCTTTCTGGAAATAAGACAAGCATAACATAAGCATTTCTTCCAGTTCACCTACCGAGGGTATCAGTAACAGTGTATGAAAGAAAGGTCTGAAAGCAATTTATGCATATAAATATGATGCTCGATAAGGACAGAGACAAGCCACAATCCAATTCAAAGCTCATCTTTTCTGCTAATCCCTCTCTTTTTTTGCCTCGTGAAAGCACAACAAAAAAACAACAGAAAGAAAAGAAAAAAAATGTAAAAGAAAAGGAGAGCGTGGTGGCAAGTTTGTCACTTTGAGAAGCTACCCATTGGTCATCCACTGCTTCCTTCCGACGTGGAAACCTCGGTGTTGCAAACAGGGCAGACCTGCAAATACCACACCAAGCACATATAATGTTAATTCACATGAGTCTATCACTTGAATACATACACAATAGCCAGGAATTTTCCAAAATATACATGCTGATGCCACTAACCCCAGTCAAACAGAAGTTTGAAGGTAAGGCCTTATTTTAGATCCAAGCCAGAATTAGTTTGGCATACTCATAAGCACTTTAGAGCGCCCTTCTGTTTCTTTTCACAAAATAGGCAATGAAAAAGCCAACCCTACTCAAACTGATCTTATTGCTTTTTATCAAGTCGCTGGGAGCTCCTTTCCAATGCATCCAAGCGGGCAGAAAGAACTACATGAGAGTGGTAGTTCTGCTGCTACAGGACCCGTTTAATTCAATTTTCCTGTGCATCTCCCAGTGATAAAGAATGAAGTATTATCAGATGGCCTGCACGGATGCAGAACCTGGCTAACACATGGAGAATGAAACTTGAAAACAGGAAGCTCTCTTAGATAGATGATATAATTTAAAGCTCTCTTTGATAGATGATATAATTAATGAGCAAAGCTCATTAATATGGACACGAGGAAGTGACTCCATAAACCATTTTTCAAAGTTCAAGAAAAGGAATGTACTGATTGGTTGCTTATATATTCAACTTATCAATATATAAGCTACTGGGGTGCCTGTTAAACCCAGCACACTTGCAATTAGTACATACATCAGATCTTTAATACATAAAATGCGCCTTAAATTTTATTATGAAGAAACACCTGACCAAAGTTATCATTGATTTTAGGTGGGAGACAAAAAAGTAGTAACAAATCCAAATCCATCTTAAATGTTACATGATCAGGAAATGTATATTCAGGCATGCTGTTGACTTGGGAGAGAAAATAGTGGTAAAAGAATCAAGCATTGATTAAAATATAAAATAAAAATTAGTGAAATAGGTTTATCTCTTGGCTGTAACTATTACAGCCCCATGGCTGGTAATGATCCCATTGGTTACAATTACATCATGATTTTTGTCAATCATACGTTGTATCAATTACACCTGCCCTGTAGGACAGAGAATCATCCACTTATGCACCAAGGATACTGAGATTTTTTCCCAAGAAAATTCCTCCTATGATCAGTAGGAGTTCTAAATGTTACTTAAAAAATCAGGAAGCATAGATGGAGAAGGCAGTCTTTTTCCACACCAAGTATTTAAGTAAAATGAACCAACTATGAGGAATGAAATTATCAAAATGATGACATGAGAACTAGAGGAAGGCAGTGGTTAAAGGTTATTAGGAAAGATGCTTGGGCTTACTAAAAACAACTCAACATCAACAAGAATGACACAACAGGATCCATGTAGCTGATCCCGCTTGAGTAGGAAGCATCTTTTGATAATGATGATGAGTATTTATGGTGAAAGGCTCTACAAGGCACTGAGTTTCATTACTCACATTGTACTTTGATTTACAAAAAAATTCTAATTGATGAACATCCGAACACACTCCCCAAAATTAAAACACCTCACAATCACGCACACAAAAGTTGATGATGACCTTCCCCAAGGGACTCTTGATAAGAAAAGAAATTCAACAACTTGTCAAGACTCAGAAGAGAGCTCCAATAGAACTTGAGGAATCCTGCAACCCTTGTCATGAGTGTAAAAAATCGTCTAACCATAATTGCCAAACGCATGAATCTAAGAGCCCATGTCCATAATCTAGTACAAGGTCATATTTTAATGGTCCAATGTTAAAGTAAACAAAGACAAGAAAAAAAAAAACACAACCGCTTGAATATTTTAGAAATTTCCTGCCAAGAGATGCAATAAACAATGCTTAGAAATAAATAAATTGGAGATATAGACTATAGAACCATGCCTCAGACCTTGACAATATGCAAGAAAGGAACAGAAGCCAAGGAAATATACAATTGGACATCAAAACAATTCAGTAGGATAGAAAAAATCAGAGCACATGCGCCTTATGGGGCCATAAGGATTAAGCAGTGAAAAATTAAACTCATAGTGCCTATGTACCTTGTTTATTTGAAGCCAATTATTTATGCACTCTGAATGGTATGAATGTTTGCATGAAAGAACAATAAGAGGATCACCATCCTCGTAATCCAACCGGCAAATGATGCACCTGCAATAAATTCAGGATTGAAATCAGTACATGATCAAGACAAAAGCAAAACACGATAAATATATATATAAGAAAATTACACACACACAGCTCTGCTTCCACCTTCTGAGCTATAATCACAAAAAAAAATTCCGTAGATAGATAAATGAACACTTACTGTTCTGTGCCACCATCCTGAGAGCTTTGTGCTTTGTACTTAGTTGAAGGCAATGATGCAATTGTATCCACGGAAAGCCCTCTGCTTTCAGTTCCAACTACTTCGCCCAATGCGAGCAATTCCTGAGATCAAGGAAGAAGAATTTTCAATAATTTGAATGAAGAGAAGTTCCAATGCAGCACAAAAGTTATAATAGAATACCTCATATGACAGCTCATCAGGATCAACCTCCTGCCAAGTATCCTGAGTAATGAAATACAAAAAAGCAGAGGCATATTTACAACTCCAAACTCCAAATGAAAAGTTTAAATGCTCTTTTATATGTATATGAATTCCATAGCTTGACTAAGTCCAAAATCAATATGATATAAACCATATCCAGCCCTTCAGAGAAACCAGGGTTGCAATGCAAAAAAAGTAACATGAAAAGCCTTTGCTCCTTTTGAAAATAGGAGATACCTTCTGCCCAGACTTTTAGTCAAACTTACAACAAGACAACAGTTAAGGCCTTTGCAATTTTCAATAAGATGCCAAGGACAATGGTAGATAGCTTCTGCACAGATAGAAATCAAACTTACAACAAAACCTTCACTAAATTAATGTGATAAGTTAAAGCTATTTCAGTTCTATCTTACAACCAATATTTCTTCTAACAGTTTCCTTGTGTCACTATGCGATAAGTGTACAGCTATTTCACTTCAATCTTACAGCTAATCTTTCTTCTACCAGTTTCCTTGTGTTACTAAGCAATAAGCATAAAGCTATTTCACTTCTATATTACAACTAATCTTTCTTCTACCAGTTTTCTTGTTTTACTATGCAATAAGCATAAAGCTATTTCACTTCTCTCTTACAACTAATCTTTCTTCTACCAGTTGCCTTGCTTCACCATGTCTTTTGAAGTCCCAACAGGTCTCTGCTTATAGCATGGCTTAATGAAAAAGCCTCCTATCAGATCATAAATTCATTAGACAAAAGCATCGTGAAATAGAAAAGACTGTAGCCTAAATAACCATCACTTAGAAACCTATAAGCAATGTCATTATATCCCAGAATCAAGATGTGCAAACCTGATAATTGCTTGATGAAATCCAGGATCACAATCCAACTGATCCAACCCAATGTTAAAAGACAATTGGCTAAATGAGTTGTTAATGTTGCTCAATTCAGAAGATTTGTTAGAAAGAGGCATCCAAAAGCAAAAATTGAATAGTGACATATCAAATAATTAAGAAAGGTACAGATGCTAAGAACCAACAAGGTATGTCAAAGTCAAACTCTTAGCCTCTACCACATAAGAAGTTCTTAGCATGCCAGAATTAAGTTTTTACTACAGTGACTTGTTTATCCTGTTCAACAGATTCAGTAACCTAGGAAGTCAAACTTTAAAACATTGTTAAGAACAATGCCAGTAGGCTTATCCCTTTGCAGCTTCTTCTGTCCCAGACCAAAACTAAACTAGTACATATAATTGCAAGTGTTTCATGAAGTAGAGAGTCCACGGAAAAATATTGTACCTTCACAGGTTCTACAACAAAAGCCATGCATAATGTTGTCTATGAAATGATTCAATGGCACAGTTTGCTTATATTGAAGTCTTTACTTAATTCTCTCATACATGATTACATCAGAAATAGCAGGAATGAATGAAAGACCACTAGAGGATAGATATGTGAGCATCTAGGGATTGGAACTGACCCTTTATGAAGGAAGTAAATAAGCCCTGCGGAGCTAAGCTTATCCCTGTTTGAGCTTGTTAAAATAAAAGATACTAGGTTAAAGCTCTCAAGGTAAGCTTGCAGGCTCCAAAACCTGATCCAATAACCCTAAAAAGGAACGAGGAGGGGGGAGGGGGACCTTATAATTATCAACCATGCAATATCAACAAATCTAGCCCATAAGCTTCCATGGATTATGACCCAACAACACCATTGTCCCACAAATGAGAAGCATATATGAAGCACCACCATCTCAAAAGTGCCAACATACTCTTAGCATGAAAAACATGAAGGATTTCAAATAATCAAAGCAATCAAATACATATCCTAAGCACATAGCAGATCCCCCTCGCTCCTTTTTAGCTCCATGGACTAATGGACTAACCAGCCTTTAGATATATTTTCATAGTTTTTTTTTCCTTTTATTTGATTGAGAACTTAAATATCATATTTTGAACACATATTTCAGAAAACAATTATATTCTCATATATGCACCTACATACGGCAGTGATGATAATCAACGGAATACATTGCATTTGTCAGCCACTAAACGGGGTGAAATCTTTAGTATATTTGGGTGCAGATCTTTTGTAGTGGGAAGTATTGCAAAGGCAAGGGCTTCCACCAAGTACCACCCTGGAACTCAGAATTCATCTCAAGTGACCTAAAGAAGTGATTGAGTACCTTAGATGGTAAACAAATGCATATCCCTACAGCACAATTGTATCGGGAGTGTTCTTGCATTTATATATGCTCTAATAAAATTAAACACTTCAGGAACTAAAAGCCAGACATTGGTACCTGAGAGTTATTATCATGGTCTTCTGGATCATCTCCTTCCCCTAAAAACACAAAACACAAACAAATTAATCAGTTCCTTTACCAGGGCTGGGTTGAAAAGAAAATTATTTGAGTGAACTGCACAAATGCAGGGCACCAGTCAAGAAAATCCCTCAACCTTGTTTGGCCTCACAAAAACTGTGTCAAAAGAAAACAACCTAAACCATTGAAGATAATGCTTAGATGGTGATGACAAAAGATTCGAGTTCGAAAGACTCACAATCATTGATGCCCGCAAGGGCCATCAAGCGGACAGCAACTTCTCGTTCTTCCGCATCCTGAAGAGCCCTGGCATATGCTTCATCGCTATCAAATGCCGATGGATCAATCTCAACGCCCAATCCCTCCTCCCCTTCAGCCCGAGCATGCACATCAAATGCATCTTCCCCATCATCAGCACTCTCAGCATCGTTCCCATCATCATTATGATCATCCACCGCTTCCTCCTCATTAACGTAACTCCCAGACTCCGAGCTGCCATAGTCGCTTCCGTCCCCGCCATTCATTCTCAGCATCATGTACGCCCTTTCCTGACTCATCCATCAGAAACAAAGCAATCAAACCACCAGATCAAATGACCAATCTACCCAATTCCTAAAAGCAGAAAGAACAACTGATTGAACCTGTTCTTGGAGAGTGCGAGCGAGAGCGAGATCGGCGTCAAGCTGACTGAGGCTGGTGAACGGAAGCCGAGACGGCTGCCGAGTCGGAGGATTGGATCCGGAATCTGGTCCAGCATCGGAATTAGGGTTAGGGTTTTCTTCATTGGGCTTTTCGATGGGGTTAGGGTTTGATTCTTTGGCGTTTTCCATTAGAGATGGAGAGCCGAAAAGAAAGGATCGAATCAGAAAGAAGCAAGCAGGGGAAAGATGCAAGGACACGTTTGGATCTTGGTAAGCAGAAGCGTTGAAAGTCGATTGACAAGGGAACTGTGCTGAGAGTGGAAGAGATGACGAACGCCCGTAGTCGTTGAGGCAGAGAGAAATTATCCAATGACCCCTGGGCGAGAGGGAATTTCAATTTGTGTCTGTAACCCGTACGAGGCAAGGATTACGGAGCGTATCTCCTTTCCTACCGTTACAGACGAGCGGTGATGAAGATCGTTGCGTGCGAGATGCTCTGACCGTGTCGGCCTATGAGAGATCCTGACCGTCCGTCGGGTGAGAACCCGTATGCTTATTGTCCAAGAGAAGCATGAGCTGAAACGGATGATGTTTCTTTTTTTCTTTTTTAAATCCATTTTATTTTCTTAAGAAATTGTTTAGAAGCCCCGACTCTCGACAAAGATAGCCAAGCTCTCCTTTTCACAACTCGAATTAGATGGTGAAATGCTGTTGTCCATAATTCGATAATAAGACTTTATAATGTCATCCATCGTGGAAATTAAGCAGCTGTATATTCTATTTCAAAAATTATTTCGTGGGTAACTTAAGTTCAGCTACAAACATTAACCTCTGCAGCTTCTCTTATGTTTCCCAAGATTAGCCCAGTTCTCTATTTGCAACTAATCCACTATTAAGAGTGGCAATGACTTCTTCTGATGAAGGCGCCATATTTGTGTTGTTCCTCTGCCCCGTTTGGTTATCGTCTTCGACCGTAGACAGTACTGCGGGCCTCATGGTGGATGCCAACCTTTGACAATCGGAACGCACTTCAAGTGATCATGTCATTAAGATGGCTTGGAGAGGATGCAGTTTGAACCCAACATACAAAATGATCTAGAGACTGTTGCCCAAGACGTTCACTCTGACACTTAAGAGAGAGAATAGAGATGCTAAAATCTTCGAGTATTACATGTGGCTATTTATTCGTCCCCGCTGCATACCTAGCTGACTTATTTACAATATAAGAGGTTTAGGCATTAGCTGTATGTAGTGATTCTTTTAGGTTTTGTTTGAATGGGGCGTGGAGCGTGTAAGGGGTGTGTTAGAAATGCAAGTGCTTTATATTGAAGATTGTGTTAGAAAAGTGGAGCATGAAATATAAGGTTTTAAATTAAAAAAATAAGAAAATTGATTGAAAATATAGCTAATTATATAAAAAGTAGAATTATTATAATAATTAAGATTTTACATTAATCTTAAAAGATGTATAGAGAAGGTTTATAGATAATGCTCTTGCATTACTACCACAGTCCAAACAAAGCCTTAGTAATGATAGGATCAGAACTCTTATTTCCACGCACCCCTGTTTTAAGTAGGCAACCACCCTAGGCTTATGGGGCCTACTTCGAGTTCATGGGCTGCCCGCACTTACCCCGAAGTCTACTTAGGCTCCGTTTGGCTTGCTGTGGAATTAAATACTTTTTTAGAAAGTGCTTTTTTCAATTCGAACCACAAGCATACCGTTTTGCCGCTTGGCACGATTAACATGGGCCAAATCCAGTCCAAGTTGGACATCTTCTAAAAGAGAGAGTCCAAAGATGCACACACACAAGTCCAGGATCCAAAATTAACTGGGCTCAAGGTGAAACTCATCTTCTCTATCAAGAGATGAATGTTAGATTGGCATTTCGAAGGATTTCAATCAATACAAGCAGTGACCGACAAAATTGAGGTATTTTATCTTCTCCTTAGATTATCAAAATATAATAATGTTGTATATCATTAAAAAGTTTATCGCAGGAGCAATCCAATCATATTTGTTTTCTTTGAGAAAAGCAATATATGAGGAGATGAATTAAAAATTCTATCATCTAAAACCTTCAGAACTTCGAAACTCTGTCCACGATGAGAGTTTTGGGCTGAAAATGCATAAAAAAATGTTTTTTCTTCCACGAGCAATATACCTCTAAAATTTCATGATTAGTGGTGCAACTTCTCAGGCTCACGTTTTTGTGTATAATCACGACACTCAATTCATAACCAAGAAATAGTGATTTTCTCTCACATTGTTTCATTGAGGAGTTGGTTGTTGATGATCCAATGTTAGGGAGAGAGATCACCTGTTGGGCTGGGCAAGCCCATCATGGGTGTTAAACCCAAAGCCCAATATTGCATGAGAGCCTACACAGACTTCCAATCATAAAGGCCTCAAAATTCAACTTTAAGATGAAATGGAAAAGGAATTTGAGGAAATGTCTATGACAAAGACGAAAGTATAGTTGTTAAAGGCGTGCCTATACTCAAGGCTCACTCAGCTGACCTCTTGTACCTTGAGGTGCACTTGGCATGCCGATTGAACTTTTATAAAAATATATTAAAAGAAAAATCTTTTAATATTCAATTAGACTTTTAGCTTTTCTGATTTTTTTCTTCTTAATTTAATTAAAGTTGGTGCCCTTCATAGGATTATATTTAATATTTGAATGAACTTATTATTTTATATATATAATTCAATTTATTTGATTTTATATAGCGTGCGTC
>JAYJMB010010971.1:51618-83099 GCA_036873735.1 Pouteria campechiana
ATCCTTCTCCTTTTATTTACGAATATCTATAAATTTGTTGTCACTCTATCCAGTGACAGGTACGTCTTTGTTGAATTTAAATATTGTTGATTTGAGAATTATATAATTCTATGCTTTATTTTTGAGAATATGAATGATTTTTTTAAAATATTATTCTATTTTATTTTGACATGTTTAGCAAATTAACTATTTCATTTTTTAAGATTAATTTAAGATAAACATTCTCAATAAGTTTTTCAACTTAAATTCAACTAGAAATTTTACTAAATGGTTAAGGTTAGGTTTCAAGTTTCAAAATAAGGTTAGATTTAGTGTTGAAAATTTAGAAATAGGGGTGGGGTTAGGCATGACTTCAACCTAACCTGACGCCTGCAAACCCATCTGTTATTAACTTAATTTCAACCCATTCTTAACCTAATTTTAATACAAACTGTCAACTTATAATCCAATCTTAGTATTACAAATAAAATTAGATTAGAATTAAAATTTTAAAAAATTGCTCAAATTAGGGTTAGGGTTGAAGTTTTAAAAGATGTGTAAGGGTTACCTTTAACTTCAACCTAGTCTAACCCAGCCTATTTTCACCCTTAATATTTGGTGCACATGTGGCTTTATATTTTTCGTGTCTCTCTGCTTTCATGCTGATAGGACCGAGGCTAGCTGTTTTTTCCCTCTTTACAAAAATACTTGTACAAGAATCCTTTTACTCAACTGCACATAGCCCTTCTTGCCTCTTTCACTAATCTATGCAATTAATATTACCTCACTGGCGCAGCCATAATCCGTCTGTCTAAAATTAAATGACTTCATTCCAAGTAACCCATCAACAAAAGTCCTAAAAAGTGAATATTTTTGCTTCACTTTGTTTTTCAATGTAATAAACTAAAAGCGATTTTGGGTAGGCAGCCTAAAAGAGAAGCAAATACATATTTCTATGTGGATATGTAGTTGACGAATTAATGAGATAGAATGGTAGGTGAGTGCAATGGGGAATGGACGAAGGAGAAGGGGATAAATTAAGAGAAGAGAGGAGGTGGAACAGTTAAGAGTCTTGGGAGCATTGAATACAGAAAATGCAATCTGATCAAAAAAATCGGTGGCACTTGGGCACTGGCATTAGGCAATGGGACCTAAGCACATGGGAAGATATTAAGACCCTGTGTCGGCGCTACCTTTATCCACTCTATATATGGCTGAGCTGAATAGCCTGCTAACCATGGATCTTGCAGCTGAAGTTTGAGTAGGTAGTGATGAGGATGAAGGCATTCCTCGCCCTCCTTTGGGCGATTTTCTTGGTGAGTAGACATTCATGTGGAGCAGCTTCTGCTAACAATGAAAAGACTCTTGTGGTTGTTGGTGCTGGAGAATGTGCAGATTGCGAGGAGCACAATATCAAGAGCGCTGACGCTTTTTCAGGTAAACAATCTCTGTCGTCCACGTCAAAATCTCATTATCCATGGCAATATTTGGATTAGCAATTTACAAGTACGTGTAGAGAGGTTCAAGCCGTATATTGGGTGGTTAATCTCATGCACGTTTACGTATTTTCTTGAGCAGGAATGAGCGTGGCCATTGACTGCAAGTTCGGCCATGGCCATTTCAAAACAAGAGGGGTTGGGAAGCTCGACAAGGACGGCAAGTTTCAAGTAGAACTTCCCACCGGGCTTGTCAATGACAAGGGAGAACTGGCTGAAGAATGCTATGTGCAGCTCCACAGCGCATCTCATGATCCCTGCCCAGCTCGCAACGGCATCGAGCCCTCGAAGATATTCCTTAAATCCAAAGAAAATGGGGTACATACGTTTGGCGTGCCCAAGAAAGTTGCTTTCACAGCATCCACTTGCACCTCAGCTTTCTTATGGCCGCACTTCAAATTCCCTCCGTTACACAAGCATTTTTTCCCTTGGCATAAGCCCTTCCCCAAGTTCCCATTTCCTCCAAAGAAGTTCCCTCCTCTACCACCTAAGGTCTTTCCACCCAAACCTTTTCCGCCTCCTAAGCCACCAAAGGTTTCACCCCCTCCCCCGGTTTACCCGCCTCCTAAGCCACCAAAGGTTTCACCCCCTCCCCCGGTTTATCCTCCTCCTAAGCCACCAAAGGTTTCTCCCCCTCCCCCGGTTTGTCCGCCTCCTAAGCCACCAAAGGTTTCTCCCCCTCCCCCGGCTTATCCGCCTCCTAAGCCACCACAGGTTTCTCCCCCTCCCCCGGCTTATCCGCCTCCTAAGCCACCAAAGGTTTCTCCTCCCGTTTTTCCGCCTCCTAAGCCTCCCAAGGTTTTTCCTCCACCCAGTGTTCCGAAACCCATGCCCCCACCAAAGCCCCCGAAGGTCTTGCCTCCACCGGTGAAAGTTTGTCCTCCTCTCCCTCCTGTGACCATACCTCCCATTCCAAAGATCCCTCCTGTCTATAAAAAGCCACTGCCCCCAGTTCCAAAGATCCCTCCTTATAAAAAGCCATTGCCTCCAATTCCGAATTTTCCTCCTGTTTATAAAAAGCCACTGCCTCCAGTTCCCAAGTTCCCTCCGGTCTACAAGAAGCCGTTGCCTCCTTTGCCACAAATCCCTCCTATCCATAAGAAGCCATTGCCTCCTTTGCCACAAATCCCTCCTATCCATAAGAAACCATTGCCTCCTTTACCGAAAATGCCTCCCATCCATATGAAGCCATTGCCTCCTTTACCGAAAATGCCTCCCATCTATAAGAAGCCATTACCTCCCTTCCCAAAGATCCATCCCTTTCACAAAAAGCCATTGCCACCCTTTCCTCCTTACGGTAGTCATCCACCTCACTCTTAGACCACGGCTGCAACCCACATCCCTTAGGACATGACAGAAGGAAATCCTTCATCTTATGTTTGGTATGCTGGAGGCTTTCACCGCCACTAATAACGGAGATTCATGGTGTAATAGCAGAAGATATTTAAAGAGCCAGCGAGAAATTCCCTTGTTTTGCCTTGCTTATGTTTTTTATCGGACATGTGGTGTTGTTGTTGGGCTGTTGTGAAAGGGTTCTTGCAATTTCAGATATCCAGTGGTTCTGCCACTAAGAATAATAGATTGCGTTCAAAAGCGGTGATATCTATAATGATACTTTTTGATAAATGCTTTGAAGTGGTCTATACCATGCATGTAATCTCTGTTAGACTTTTTCGTTTGGGGCTGATCAACTTCATGGTCCGTGATCACGGGATCTTGAGACACATGCAAATACTAGAACATGATCCAATAGACAGATCATACATATCTCCTGCCATTGCTAACCAAGTGTAAAGTATGATTCTCTGATCTTTAGCTTAATAATGAACTGATAGATCAAAGATAAAATCATGAATATCCTCTCTATGTAATGATCCTAGTTCATCTTCTTCCAACTCCTCACTTAATGCATAGGCTATTGATGGGATGATTCATGCTTGACTTGAATCTATGATAGAGGGCTAGAATTCTTTGTATTTATAGGCCCAAGGCCCAACAATCCTTTTAAGTTCAAATGCCCATGTGTTTTCAACATAAAACACTTGTTGCACGTGATCCACATCAATAACAAAAATTTCCCCAAATGCAAACACATAACATCTTTTTTGAAATTATTTTGAAATAATTCTTCATGGGCTTACCTTTCATATGTAATCATGATTTTGAAAAAAAATCCTATCAATACTCTAAATAGACTAATTAACCAAAATGCCTAATTGAGTAAAGTTGTTATTGTGGATCCTAGCAGTTAATATCAGGATAATCAATATACTTGTTTTCGTTTCTCACAACATTTAGCATATCCACTCAACTCAATCTTTCATGGAAGACTAATCACTTTAATGCCTATTGCACAATATATTTACTTTAATGTCTTTATTAAAAAACTTTCCGTTAGGTTTATCAATATATCTTTGTTGAATCTAAATTTAAGTGATCTAATTCAATCAACTGAAAGAACATAAAATTACAACTATGCTACAACATTTTTATGAAAAAGTTATCAAAATTAATAAGATATGACCCAACGAAGATTCACCATAAAAAATGCAAAAAAACTTAAATTTGAGCAAAATTAAGAAAATCAGAATATGATCTCATTGATTTGTACTTATTTTTCTTTTTAATCAAAGATTTTTCTTTGTAAGAAAGTAATTAATGATTAGTATATGATTTAAGATGTACAAACACTGCAATTTTTTTGATAGTGGAATTTTACTATTTGCGATAAATCAAACTTTCAATATAAGGATGCTCAATTTATTCTTTCAATATTAATTGAGAAAGGGTGTGAAATCTTCTCAATATAATTCTTTCTTTAATCTTTTGTGATCACACTAGATTTGTAGATTTCAATATAAATTTCTGTAAGATAAATTATGTGTGCCTCTATGATATGTATCTCCGTTTGTGATTATGAATCTCAACACAAAGGAGGTAGGAGATGTCACAGGTATAGAATAGGAATTAGTCAAAACTCATTGAACGGTTAGAGGGTTGTTGAACTATCTAAAGTCAGATTAGTTCACCGGTGGAAGGGAACAATTGGCTGAAAATGTGGGCAGTGCCTGGTATGCGGATGAACGGTTGATTGACCAAAGCGTCGAAGGTTTCAAGAGCACTCCAAATGTAGAATCGACTAAGGAACTAAGTGAACGGTCGACTTATGGGAGAAACATTCAAAATGGAAGGCAAGTTGTGGACTTCTAGTATGTCCGACGGTGAAGAAAAACCCTAAGTGCGAGAAGGCCTACAACATCCATAGAGGCATCATTGCTGGAAAAGGAAAAAATGGCACCATGGATTGAGACATCACCAGAAGATTTTTTTGAAAAAATCTTTCTTTTTCCATTACCTTCATAAGCACTACAAAAATTTATAAAAATATACACGCGGAAAACAAAGAAGACAATACAAGCAAATCAGGAGACTATGGCGCTACTCAACCCATCCATTACATCCAAGGCCTTAATTTTATCGCATTTCAAATCCGAAGGCAGGCTAAACTCCCTGGTTGGAGAATTACCACTGCTCCTGCTCAACCTGCAATATCTATTGCCTCCCATCTTCCTCCTGGATTCAAACTCCTGGCTTTTACTGATTCCCGGCAGCAGTTTCCTGTAACGCACCTCTTCTAGCATCTTATTGTCTTCTTCCGATAGTCGAACGGCTGAATTGCTTTTACTCTCAGATGTCAGAGATGGGTCCTCTTCTGTTCCAGGCATTAGTGGCAAACCTTTTCGGGTGGGGGAGCGAATGGAAACTTTTGGTTTGAAACCAAGATCCCTGTATTGTACCTGGATCACCAGGCGGTGAAGCCATGTCACAAGTTCAAGTATGCATTCATCTGTCTCCATTTTATCGGCATGATACAGCGTCTGGAGGCAAATTAGGTTATTCTGTGTTGCTGTTTTCTTGTTCAGCTCGTTGCTGGAAACAACAAAATGGGCAACATTGTTGAGCCATATACAAGTTAAATGACTAGAGAGGATTTTAAATGCAAACAGATGGAGAAGCAAAGAAGAACAAGAGAGAAAAGAATGGTAAAGGCAACAGGTGGCTTTACTGACCAATTGTTTGCCCACTCTCCAACCCATCCGAAGCCTTGGTGTGCTCTGATTAGGATCATCATCAAGTTCAAAAGTACAAACAAAATCCATAAGTGAAAGAACAGAATATAAAAGCAAGCTTCAGCACTTTAATGACAGTTACATAAGGTAAAACATTTCCAAATAGTAGCAGACAATGAAACAAGTTTGCTCTCTTAACATACTTGGTTGTATTTGTGGCTAGGGGAACAATCCACTTGAGCGTTTTCTCCATCTCCGATTTGATCTGTGGAAGAGTAAGCTGCAGACATGAATAGTTTGAAATAGTAAGGATCACGAGCTAAATAGTTCCCTCTTTTTCTCATGTATATCAACATGGCAAACAATTAAATCTCTCTTGAAAGAAATAAATGATTTAAGATAGTATATCAGTAGCAAGAAGTTTCATTTCCTTGTCTTCTTTATTTTCATCTACAGTTTAGACTACCAAAACTCTTATTCAACCAAAAACCAGTCCTTTACACCAATTCTCAACCAAACCTGTCGGTCACGTCGCCAATTCTCAACCAGACACCTCAGTCACATCACCAATTCTCAACCAAACACCTCAGTCGCATCTTCTTTGCTTCTCAACATTATTGAACTACCATTAACAATGGATGCCTTGGCCCCTAACCATCAAGTTGATCCAACCATCAGGCGGACCCCACACAGCAGCATGCTTTTAGGCACTGATGTTGTTTACCTAGTGCACAGGCTGAGTGGTGCACAAACAACAAAAGTGCTCCCTATGTGGGCAATACCACAATCGTGTATGAGTAGGTCAATAAGTTTTACCTAGCAATGAAACAGTTGGCCACAACTAGATAATCAACAATTGCTATTGAGGAGAAGCCAGAAAAGATAAAGGGTAAAATTCAAAAATCTAGCAATTGCCAATAGAAGGATTTGTTTAAAGGAGAAGAAAGTTACTGAGAGCTGCAGTACCTCTTCCTGCCCATAAAGTGATTGCAAGCGAGACCGGAGACCTGCCTTGACACCATTTGGTAATCCATGATACAAAGCATCTCTTAAGTTTGGAGCAATTGCGCTTGGTCGTGATACCTGGGCTCATATAGAGGATCAGATGTGCAAAAAATCAGCATCTAAGTACCCATTGAAGACATGACCAACTTGTTTACATACAAATATACGCTTCTGTACCATTTAGAACATTATTACTTTTCAATCGGGTGATCTTTTTGGCCAAATGATGAAGGATTACAAAATAATAACCAACTGAATTAAATGAGTTCTTAAAGAACTTACAAAGGTTTCTGAACTAAATCATCAGCAAAGTAGATGTCTAGGTCTTGCTGCAAAAGAAACAATTTAGGAGTTCTTTTTTTTTTTTTAAGTTTAATTTGATGAATAATAAGCATTTTTCCTTTTAAGTGAACCAATAAAGATATTCTTTGAGACCAATAAATTCATTATAAACTTCCACAAGCCTCCCCAAAAAAAAAAAGAAGAAGAAAATGAGTTAAAATAAAAAGCACTTTTATGGCTATAAATTTATGTCTGGCTGTAGAATAAAATAGAATATACATACACATTATGAGTAAGAACCAACAAAATCAAATTTAAATAGGAACTTACATTTTCTGGCATTTACTTACTATATAAAAACTACCAAAGATAACTGATAAGTGAAGCTGTACAAACTGATCAAATAAATAAAAATAGTATTTCAACATTCACTTTTTACTTTTGGAAAATAAGGTAATACATCCTTAATGAATAACTGAAAGATGCAAGCATCCATGAAACAGTCATAATGACATAACAAACAATTTTTATGATATGCATCGTACTAAATTAACAGAATCTCAAATTTTATGATACAGTAAACTAACAGAAACTGTCTTGCTAGCAGTCAAGCAATTTTTTAATCATGTGCTCTAAAAATGTTACCGGATGGAAGGTGTTATACTTACCATGCTATCAATCTGATTAATGATGTTTGCATAGTGCAATGCAAGTCCAGAAACTCCAAGACTTTGGGAAGACCTAAGCGGTACTTTTTCAACTGGTTTATGACCTGCCACAGTTTTACGTCAAGTCAACCATCATTTGAGAACAATAAAAAGCAGTCTCATTTAAAAAATATAGCCCTGACATCAGAGGAATACAACCATAACATTCACAAAACAATAGGCTTGATCCAATTAAGAGCATGCATAGGTGCTTCTTTCACACAGTACTCGCAAGAGGTCTTGGAGTCAAATTCAATGACATTACCCACTACAATTCTTTCAAATCCATTATTCAGATCTACCAATCACCCCCCTTCACCTAGTGCCTCCCATACAGAAATAAGACAGTTTTCACTGCTGCAAAGTTATATCATATATGTAAAGCAGAATCCCTCAACTGAAGGTGGGGTATAGCACTTTAGACTGTTTCTTGATGTTCCACACAAAAATGAGTTGCTTTTTTTCTCTAAGCTAAGGGGCTCATCAAACCTTTAATGCTGAAGACTTCTGTGATCTCTTGATGCAGAAAATATACAATGTCGACAAGTTTCTCCACAACCTACAAGGAGAATACATCACCCATATTATCAGAGATTATTTGACACAAAGTTATATCCAAATTTCCCAATGCAGCAGGCATTTAAAGCGAAGTACTAAAATGGGCTACAATTGCAAATATGCCAATTCAACTGTTTCATAAGGCGGATATGCTGTTTCTTTCCTCCCATATAAAAATACAATCATTTTTCTAAGCTGGCACATGAAATAAACAAATGGCTGAATCAATTTTATCTAGTTCTGTTTATTCTATGCAAAGTGGTCCAATAAAAGGGGTGAAACACTAGTGCATTCAGAAAAAACAAGTAACTTGACCAATGCCATGAAAAGCTCGAGTTTTAGAACATCTTTGGCATATTTATACATGCATTCACAAATAATTGCCTGTCAGAAAATAACTTAAGACCAGAAAACTGACAGAAGAAGAAAAATTTTCCATGCCTTCACCACATTGAAAACTAATGTGAAGAAGAAAATTGGAAATAACTAGAAATACAATGAATGCCTTGTTTAGGCCTGGATGCAGAGTTGGAGCAATTAAAATTTACATGGACTGAACGATGGGAAACTGATCAGAGAAGGAAGGCTGTCCTTAATTGGCTATAGGATTGGAAAGAAAGGGTGCTGTCTCCATTGCAGACAGTGCCCAGCCAACAGCTACCCATGGCAACTCTACAAGGTGTATTTGTAGCAAAAAGTCAGCTTTTGGTGTCCTTTCGCTATAAACCTACCTATTTAAAGGGCTGACCAGTGCACTGAGCTCCCGCACATTGAAATTTCAAACCTGGGACTTCTGGTCACAAAAGCAGCAACTTCTACCATTGCGCCAAGGCCCACCCTCATAAACCTACCTATTTGCAACTACCAAATGGCAATAGCTGATTGACAACTGTCCCCAAGGAATAAAATGGCCATGATTTCCGGTACTCTTCCACATAATTGTATGCGAGGTATGGCTGAATATTTGGGACCCTCAACACTGAACATTAAGTGGATGAATACACAGCACAGGACCTTGAAAATTAAGCATCAAGAGTAGATTTATCCTACAAAACATTTCCTGTCACAGCCAAGTTCTGAATCAAGTTGAATTTTGAGCATGTGCCTGTGAAAGACATGGCACATGTGTAAATCCACATTGATTTCATACATTTAATGATTGAGCCCCAGAATTAGAACACTTATGCGCCAATTTTATCTACCGGGGACTCTGTTCATGTGATATCCTCCACCCAATAAGAAATCCCCAATATACATAACCATACTGGAAAACATTGCACAGCATCACAAAAATTAATGAAGAAGAATGTGAACAGAAATGCAACTGCTCTGGTATCTCCAATCATTTATCCTTTACATCATCATCCCCATTGCCATATGCTGTTTCCCACCTAAGTAGGGTCCAAATCTTTTATCCTTTACCAACTGACAGAAGATGCTTCAAATCCCATACCTCTTCCAAGTTCTTAGACCAAAGAGATTTCTTTTTCAGGCTCCTTACAAACTTCCTTTGACGCTTCAAGTCACTGCGTAAAATCATGAGAGCCTCTCCTGCGAACAACAAGATAACTTCTTTTTATATGCAATCTCATATATTAATATCAGAATAGCAACAAAAAATGGGAAAGCATTACATACAGACAAAGCTATAATCATAAGGAACAATAGGATTAACATAGATAACTCTAGTTAGCTAGAATAAGGCCAAGATGATGATGTTGATGATGAAAAAATAATCATAACAGTGACAATTGATAACAATGAGTTATGACAAACCAAAATGCAAGCTTACAACCATGCACTGGTGAGACAAGAGGCATTGTCAATTAAATACTGTAAAATAAAATGCAAAGAATAGTCTTTGATCATAAAAAATGACCAAAGAAATGATATTTCTGCCAAGTACAAAATCCTTCAAAAGAATGGTTCCATGTTAACGCCTTCACATGCACTTCACATGCATTGTGCACGACGAAGTCATGCAACAAGGAAAAAAAGGAGGATTACATGGCCATGAAGTGATCATCCTTGTCTACCACATTCTTAGCATCCACATGAAGAATGATATATGATTGGCAAGCAAACATTTCTTTCCCATAACCATGGCTTAGGTAAAATCTGAGAAAAATGAGAAACTGTCAGATGACTCAGACCTTTATGGTTGACATTTAAAGATTCCTCTTCCTGAAGCTTACGTCGATAATCTTGGTCGAATCTGTCCAATGTGTTTAACTCATGGTACAATTCCTATTCATGCAAAATGTGTTAGATTTTCAATGCAAAAGCATAATCCAAAATAAATTCTCTCATTTCTTAAGCCAGTTATGTTTTGCAAATAAATATAGCACTATGAAACATAGCCCATATGCATGGATCTGAGCAACAATAGTCATAATCATCATCAAAATTTATAATTAACAAATATATAACAGTCCCCATAGATTTGTATTATGAAGAACAGTGCACAAAAGTAACTTGGCGAATAACAACCACAGTGCTTTTTACTTTTAATCATACAGCACGCACAATCAGATACCAAAAACAACCAATTGATAAATATGAGCACATAGACAAATGAGAATCAAACTCAAAGATAAGAGAGAAACGAAATGCCCTTCCAAAAATATCTTCCAGAAAATCAAAATTGAAAGAAAAAGAAAAACTAAAAAAGAAAAGAAAAGAAAAAGAAAGCAAACATTTCACAGAAGAAGAATTATGTTCACTGACAGATGACGAGGTTTTCCAAACGACATGACTCTCAGTTTGTAAAATTCAGCATTCTTCAGAATTCCAGACCATTAGACCATTGGGCCCACAGAGGACATATCATAGCAACCAATCAGTGGGCTCTTCACAATTTAATCCAAAGATCATTTCCACAAACCTTGGCTATTTATTCCAGAATGGAAATATTATACTTGCTTTAGTCCATGAGATTACAAGCCAACGTTCACAAACTGTAGTACCAAACGGATCGACAACAAGCAATGATATAGATCAATGAACAACAGACCCCACATGGGATGTTGAAATGAGAAAGCTTGAGAATATGGTCCATAGCCTTGGATCATTTGGTTATGTGACCCAACACCTATCATGTGACATCATCAAATTAGTCAAGTCAAAATAAAACCACAGTCGCACCAAATTAGATGACTATGAATTTCAGAAATGAAGGTTTATTGCCTATCTCATCCATCTTCTAAATTTAGTCCAAACAATCTTATCTAGCAATAGAAACAATCTAAAGTTCAGTGAATGTAGTCCAAAAATAAATGCAAACACAAACACAGACAAGAATTAAGCTAAGCAGACCATTTTACAGTTTCTCTTATCTGAGGAATTGAATATGTTGGGGTAGGGTGCAGAGGTTGCCTCATTTAAATGATCTATTAATTGCAGGAACGATAATGAAGCTATGCAGTAAAAATACAGACCCCACGGTGGTAATCATTACACTTACAGCAGTATGCTGAGCCAAAGTAAGTAGCTGCTGCATCATTTCTTCTGCCTCTTCTTTAAGATGTTTCTGGGGTGTGGTGACTGAATCCAATCTGACAAACCAAACAAGTGTTCCAGAAAATATGAGCTTTCGTCCCAATTGAAACTTAGGAAGAAAGCTTTGTAAAGGATGTCCCCAAGGACCTATTGGAGATAATGGCTCACCATCTCTACTGACTAATTATGCACTAAGAAGGCAAGCAGAACAGGTGAGGTAAAATGGTCCACAGATCAAGCACTACAACAATTACTCCATCTAGCTGCTTTATAAAGGGATGGCCAAATACAACAAGAAGAAATGCTTCATATTCACTGGGGAAGTTACAGCAGTGCCAGGCTCACTGAAGCATAGATATTGTTTTATCCCATTCAAATGGTAAGCCATCATCAGATGAAAGATTCAGATTATGCAAGGTGAGTAACATGTATAGGGGTTCAACCAAGATGCTATAGTAAGATTCCCCCATTGTACTCCTTAAGCGTGTGTTTGTTTTGAGGTAAAAGAGGGAGTAAAGCCCCCTTTTTCAGTAAAAATGGGGTAAAAGCTTCTGTTTTTCCCTTCCTATACAAATGTGACATTTAGCTACCAATGTTTATCAAACTTTTCCATATAATTAGCCTATCTATTCAGTCTTTATCCACTTTATAGCTAAAATCTTCCTATATGCTAGCATTATCACCCTACCTCCTTTTACTCCTCCTCCAGTTGTACATCCTTTTCAATTTTTCTCCTCTTTTACATCAAATCAAAAACACCTTAGGAAATATAAACCTTGTCACTAATTATGCTAGGGCTTAATTTTGTAATCTACATAAGTACACTACAATGCATCTACCTTACTTTTGAAAATAGCGACCAAGATTGTGCCACTGGGGATCTTTACAGAGGTCTCCAAATCTAATTACTTCTCTAGAGAAGACATTCAACTCCTCCCTGCAGAAAGTAAATATGCCAAGTGAAATAGGAACAAAACAAAATTTAGAATGAATCCAAAATTACTCTGAGGTAAATCTTCAATACTATTCAAACTTATAAAGCTTTGATCGTATTCTTTGAAGCCACCTTTTGTCAGCAGCAGCAATGCAGAGAAGCTCCTCAATATCTGTAGAAACTAGTCGCTTTACTCCTTCCGAATGCAAAATCTCTTGCATCAGGAAGTGCATGTTTTCTGTTGAAAGAGATTGCATCAAACTTGCCCCTTTAGCAATTGTATTAGCTACTTCAAATGCTAATATAAATATTTTATTTCCTCTTGTTGCCATCCCAGAGACAAATGCATTACTGCTGTGTAAATTTGACATGCTGCTTCCAAGTGTATCTAGCACTTCCACAGCCCGCTCTAGACCAACAGCACCAGCCCTTCCTAGGAGTGAGCCTATTTCAGGTCCCTATAACATGCAAAGACAATTAAGGCAAGCCAACAAACACAAACTCAAAGTCAATCAGGAAAGGCTGCATATTGCGAAATTCAATTCAGTATTTCCCAAAAAGCAAAGAATGATATTCATGCAGACATGTATTCCTTGTCAACTGCCGAGATGAGGAAGACCTCACTTGACAATTTGAGTTTGAAACACTTTCTAACTGAATTGGACTACAGTAAGTGAGTCTTCAATGGGAAGTAACAGCCCATTCCAATGCCTGGACAGGTCAGTGAATGCTCAAGCTAGAACATCATAAGATGGTGCAGTGGACGGCCACAAGAGCCCACTTAGTTTAAGCTATTTAACACATTAAAAGAGCTACGTCTCCAGGGTACCAAATTAGCTAAGCCAATGTATAATCCTGATTCTCAGATGGGCTTCCCAGCTGCGGATTTGTTTTTAAAATTGACTAAATGAACACACCACCTGCACCTTTCGGCAGCATCCATCTCAAACGCTGGGCCATTCGTATTGATGGTTCAGATTTTACACCTAGTTCCCCATGCCGGCATTAGCATGCGCATTCGCTAACTAGTCGAAGGTATTAGGAGACTTTCACCAACTATTTTTGAATTACTATTTCCTAGACTACTCGTGTTTCAGAGCCTATACCTTAAAAAAAACACCAACTGGATTTGAATCAATTCTTTACGCGTCTAATTCTAAAAAATATTTTTTTTATAAAAAAAAAAAAAAGAAGAAGAAGAAGAAGAAGAAAGGATCAATTCAAGAAAATTTTCATCTGTTTCTCCAACAACAAAGAGCAATTGCCTCCCTATTTCCTAACATCTTACCCGTATCAGTAACAGAGACTTCAAATATAAAAAACATAAAACAAAGGGTTACCCAGTTTCTAGAATTCCAGAAATGATCACCTTAGAAGCCCCTGACCGCGTTGTTGGAGCCGCGCCCTTAGACTCACCGCCCACTCCAGACAAAGCCAGCTCCCGAGAATCGAAATCACGACACGATTTCTCATATTCGAGTGGCGGCGGCGGAAGATGTTTCTCATTCAGCTGCTTAGCAGTAGGACGGTGTGCTAATTCCCTGCTAGAGATGGTGGTGGGGATTATAGGATTCCTTTCCACAATTATTCCCCTCGAGCAAAAGGCACCCATTTTGCAACACAATCAACCAATTCCAGCAAAAGACTGGATCTTTGTTATAGCTCCTGACTCCTGACGCGAGAGCCTGTGCCGCCTGGATCGGTGGATTATTGGCGACCGGAAGGAAATCCCACGCGGGGAAAGTATGCATGCCTGGAGGGAAGAAGACTTTGTTTCTTTTTCCGGACGGATGGATGGATTGGATTGGATATGGGGATAGTAATATGAACGCGGAATGAGGAGCCCACCAGCCGTCATGGTTAGGTGCGACTCGTCAATGAAAGTTTTTATGTGAAGATTTTGGGGCTTTACCGGAAGGTCCTGATTCAAAGCTGGAAACTTCCTGGTGAAGGCCATGGCTGTCCTCGTACCCGCGATGTCTGGCTGTATGAAAGTGCTATGTTAAGTACACGCACCTTCTCCCCAACCCTTTTTTTTTCATATCCTTTGGGATTCTCTTCAGTCTTAATAAAAAATTGAAATGGGTTATTTGCATATTGGACTTATTTTTAGATTTTATAAAATTGCATTTCCGTCCTCATATTTTTAAAAATTGTGCATCGACTATTACTGAAATGTACATGTTTGCTCCCTCTGTTACGGATTGTTGGTAACGAAACGGTTTGCTCTAATTCTAAATGTAAATGTTTTTTTGGATGAATATGCAAAATTTACAGATTTATAAGATTAAATATGCAAACTTCGATTTTAAATAATTATTATACATAATTTTAAACAATGCTGGATATATTTCAAACAATTCTAAATAATTTTAAGTCATCAGGAATGTACTTTTACCTTATTTTAAAAAAATTTAAAACAACTTTAGGTTATTCGATTTTATAAAATTGCATTTCTGTCCTCATATTTTTAAAAATTGTGCATTGACTATTACTGTAATGTACATGTTTGCTCCCTCTGTTACGGATTGTTGGTAACGAAACAGTTTGCTCTAATTCTAAATGTAAATGTTTTTTTGGATGAATATGCAAAATTTACAGATTTATATATGCAAACTTCGATTTTAAATAATTATTATACATAATTTTAAACAATGCTGGATATATTTCAAACAATTCTAAATAGTTTTAAGTCATCAGGAATGTACTTTTACCTTATTTTAAAAAAAATTAAAACAACTTTAGGTTATTCTAGTCTATATTCCAAAACATTTTCTAAGTAATTTTAAATCTTCAAATGCATACTAGTATTTTAAATCATGTCAAATAGGGGCATTTGCAAATGTACCTACACATTTTTCTTGATATTTCAAATATACCTATATAGTTTGCAACATCGCAACCAATTTATACAAATTTTAACAATATTTACTAATACACCGATGTGTTCTCACTCCTCTTTTCATTAAAATATTATCTAAACCATTGTTAAATATTTTTTAAATACCTAAAATATCCTTTGAATCCCCAACCCTCTAACCCAAACCCAAGCTTACTGACAAAATATGGCTACCCATCTACTAACCCAAACCTAAGGGTACATTTGGTAATGCATAAAAAACTGATAAAAAACTTTCCCATCTTTTTCTCACTCTATTTTCACAAATTTTAATATAATTTAATATTTTAACTACCTAATGACCATACTTTTCTCTATTATTATCTATGTTTCTAATCATTATCTCACATCTTTCCATATAAAAAACTAACCTATTCTGTTTATTTTAAATCATTAACCTTTATCACATCACATCACTACTATTCTTTTTCCCTATTGACACACCCTACAAAAATAAAAATCCAAGCCCCACAACATGATCCTTCACTTTGAGATGACTCATTTGTCAATTCTTCCCAAGTGACACAATCTCTCTTTCTAAATCCACCCTCCAAAACCACATGAGTGCACCGCAGAGCTTGCAAACATGCAATCATTCACCTAGACTAGAAGTAGCTCATTCATGAATCCTCCCCAACTAATCCAGTTCCTCTCCTTGAATCTGCCCTCTGAGACTCCCCTACACTACCTCCCTCATCATACAATAATATTCCACACATTCATCCTATTTGCCTGTCCACCGTTTAACCCGACGCTGATATCTGTAGCCAAAGATGGCCATCATCAAGCCTCTCCAACACCAAACTAAAAATTGAGAATAAGGAAATATCTTGAATCTTTGAGAACTAGTCTTGGATCATTTTGTCAAAATAGAGCCCAAAATTTACTCAGCAACAGGGGCATAAAAAGACAAATGTAATGATGGTCCATGTTGGTGGCCACAAAAGTTATAACAGACACACACATGTACTTGAAAAAGCTACCAAAATTCTGCGTCCTGATCCACAGTTAACTCTGAGGTGGGGACAAAGCAAAATTGGATGCTAGAGGAAACCAAAATAAATATCAAAAGCAAATCAATCTCCTGTGACAGTCCCATTCTTCATTTCACATGCTTCTCAATTGGCAGAGGTTCCTCCAGTCGACTTTCAATTATGAGTGACTTCCGCATCCTCTGTTTTCTCAGCCCTGCACTCAAAATGAAAAAGTAACTTAGTTTGTGTTAGTGAACCTACAGGAGAAAAAACAAATGAAACAGAGAAGTTACACCTAGATTTTAAGCAGCTCATAATTGAAAGCTGAGATGAACACGGTTGATATTATGTAATTTTCCCTCGTAAGAAGTGACTTTGCCCACCATGCAACTACAAGCCCAGCCCTCTTTAGCCCTTGATAGATTAATACGCCATTGCATTGTAACAATAATAAAAGTATAGCCACATGTACTGTGGAAATACTGAACCAAAAACGGATGGCATAGCGGTCTGACATAAACAAGTGAGAAATCAGTATCATCATCATCATCATCATCATCATCATAAGCTGTTTCCCACCAAAGTAGGTCAGCTACACAGATCTGGTTCCACCATTCATGTCAATCTTGATTTATGTTTTCAGTAAACAAGTCAGAAGTGCTAACCCTTTTATAAAATTTTTATTTTAAGAATAAGGCCATGATGGAGATACTGAGGGAGGGTAAGTAGCCAGACAATAAGCGGAAGACTGAACTGCATGAACTATGGGGATACTGAGATGGGTCAGTCGCAAGATGATAAGAATGAGACTTTGAAATGCATGAATAGGTTCTTGAGGAACACCAGCAAGTTATATGTTTCAAGGTTTTGACTTTGATGGCTTAATCAAGTGAAATGGAAATAATGTCCAATGGTGCAGAAGCACATTTGTTCATGTTGTTGGGCCTAAAAAATTGAAGGAAGATAGGTATATGGCAAAAGTAACAAGAAAAGACGTACCATCTCCACTAAACACGGGATAAAAACAACGTGGTAGAATACCAGCAGCTTGGGATAATGCTAATGACAATAGTGAATTGGAAGAAACATTAACAGGACACTTGTGCTTGCATGAACATCATTTTCTAATGATGCACTCTAATATAGTTATTTGTATCAAAACAGCTTCAAAAGAATCCTTGAAAACACAACAAGCGATTATAATGCACAGATGGATCCAACAAGCTTACAGCAAAGGCGTACATCTTGTAGGTGCACAGCATTTGTATTCTCAGGTGATTTCACCCTCCCAATTGCAAACTTAATATTTATAGATGTCGCATTTTCAAGCAATGCAACATTATGGAAGGTTGGAAGTCACTGCCCCAAATGCATGTTGTGGCCCTGCAACACATTACCAGGCCCTCTCAAGGATGTCACATGCCACACTGTGTGCCTCTATCCCTTTGCAGCAGTTATACATATTTATGAGCACCATCACCCAAAGTGTTCCTTTGAGGTCATAGTTAATCACATTATTGTGAGATATTTGATAGCTCCATGGCAATGACTGCATCACAAGTAGCCCGATGATAGGCAGGCCTACATATTTCCGACCATATTTCCCCTGCCAATGTACATTTCAGAGCCTAAACCCTTCCATGTATTTACATGAATGAATTCTAAAGACCAGAAGTGTGGCCATACATCCTACTTGATGCCACTTTATAGAGTCCAAGTCAAACTAAACAGATGAACTAATTAAACAGAATGATCTGACTCTGGTTCATGATTCAACAAATCATTAAAAAAAAAAAAAGTTCATTCACATTCACATTTGATGGAGAAATATAGAGGGGGGAAAAACCTCCATATGGTCTTTAGAAATTTTAAAAAAAGATATTAGAGTTCATAAGGAATTAATATGGAAGGTGTTGGAAAAAAAAAAAGAGTTACTAGTAAATATATCAATATTATTAAGGATATGCATGACAGGGCTATGACACACATAAGAACTATGAGTGGAGAATAAGTGAATTTCTGACTGTAGTAAGTTTACATCAAGGTTCTGCTCTAAGCCCTTATATCCTTTATTCATGGATGAACCTACTAAACAATTTAAAAAAAAGGTCAAAGGTCACTTAGTATATCTTATTTGCAGATAATATAGTTTTAATGGATGAAACAAGATAAGGCAAAAATTTGACACCAAATAAATGCCAACAAAAAACCGAATTATGGAATGCAACTTTAACAATAGTAGAAATATTAATGAGAAACCAGCCTCTCCCTCTCCCTGCGCCCACCAACCCCCTCCTCACTCTAATTCACTCATCTTTATCTTTATTTTCAATCATCAACTCCTATCTTTTCATACGATTAAAAAAAAAAATCTATTGTATATTCATTCACTTTATTTCTAATCATTTCCCAATCTGGTCACATAAATTCCTTCATTCTTCTCATTTTCCTTCTCTTACACTTTTTTTCCTCTTTTTTTTAATTTCACAATTGCAGAAATAGACATATTAGAACTATAAACATGACATTATGATGATATGAGTTGAACAACTTTGATGAAATTGTTTTGCATGGAATTCCAAGAGGAAGTCTGTTCATCCCTATAATAGTTGATTTCAATAGGTCATAAGCATCACATAATATATTAAAGCATGGACTTATCATCATTTCGATTTGATCTAGCACAAAGAGTTGCAAAATTTAATAAGCATCAAATGAAAAAAGTTAAATATCTATAGTCATATGTGTAGTTTTTTTCCAATCTCTCAGTCTGTTCTTTATCCATTATCCACAGCTAGTGCCATCAATTCTTAGTGTGCATTATGTTTCACATGAAACTTGCCACAAATCCAAGATGATCAGGGCCTCCATGCACATCATGGGGTCATATTTGTTCCAAGCCGTTCCATGTGCCTCCATTTTCTGATATGAAAGAAAGGAAGCAATCATGAAGTTTATAATGCAGTTGCTTCCTTTTGCAGCCAACTTCTTGAGACAGTGCACCAAAATCAAATCTGTGCCTACCTCTGGTCACCACACTTCCGTGGTTCCCCCAGCCCTACTGTGCAATTTCACAGAAGAAGATTTTGTTTCATTAGTTTTACAAGACCTCAAAGCAAGATTGCAACAAGATTTGCAAGTCTAAAGAGTTTACTGACTCCATGCAGTTTAAGAATGAGAATGGCATGGATTTATGCAATTAAGCAGCTGCCCCAAAGCAAAATGCCACAAAAATTATAAAAAAACACCAGAAATTAGCACAATGCGATGCGTGCAAAAATGATAAAGCTAGAAGCCAAATTTATTGGAAAACCCAATGACAAACAATTAAGAGCTTTTGATCATGGCCTGCTGTCCACAAATGAACAGACAAAATGAAGAAGCCTCTAACAGGACCTTGTTCTAATAGAATAACTGAATATCACAATCAGCTGTTATCACAGCCGGCCATTCACTCATTCGCTTTATTCATAGATACACACAAGCTTTGTCAAGGGCATGGATGAGCTGGAAGGAAAGACCTAAGAATGCATGGTTTAATGGAAGAAATGGTTCATGAAATGGAAGATAAGTAGAGGATTTATGCAGCTGATCTTAGGAAGGTGCAAGGCTAAATGACAGCTGATGCAGGACAGGTAGGAAGAAAATTGAAAAAAGAGTAAGAAACCTCTCAAGGGGAGAAGAAGGGAAGAAAGGGAAGAAGTATGGAAAAATTTAGGGAAAATTAGGGCAAGCAAAGATGCAATCAATGTATTTCAATAATCAAGTGTTTCAACCTTAATACAAGTTACTCTATTTATAGACTTGAAAGCAAAATCCTAAACATGTGTAAAATACGCGTAACAAGTAAAATACCAAAATACTCCCAAAATCCCTAATCAAATATAGAAACCTTAATTGCTACGATTGCGTCTAGAATATGTACGAATTGGGGGCGCATCATGATCCCCATCAATTCACCCCCGCTAGAAAGAAAGCTCCACTAAAGAGTCTATATGATGATACTAATCAAGTAAATCTAGGTCCAATGCCTTAAGCTCCTCTTTGGGCATTCATATAACATCAGTGTCAAGCTTGTTTCTCCACTTCACAAGATACTTATATAGTCCACCTGAAGAAAAAATTATGATCTCATCTTTGAAGATACTCTGAACCTCATCTGTAAGTGTAAACTGTGATCGTGGTAGAACTAAAACAGATTCCAAAGCTGAAAAAACTTCTTGGTTTGGTACCCCTGTAGGTAAAAGAGGAGGCTTGAAGGTGCCTCTGTAAGGAGACAAATCCTCCACATTGGAAGTTGAACTAATCCCTAAATCTGGAGGCAAGTTAAGAATATATACATTTGATCCAAATTTTCATAAATTACGAAAAAGACTACTGGCTCGTGCATGCAACTTTTTAAAAGAATCTCTAGAAAATCTCTCAGGTCGCAGACGAATCATAATAATCACCCTCATTAAATTAATGATGCTTTCAATGTAAATCAACAGCAAACTTATAAGTTTCATTACTTGATGCAATTTTCCTTCATACGGTGGCATGAACATGAATCTACTGTGAAAATATGTCAGCAAAAACAGAAATAAGAGTATCAGGTGGCAAGGGTACAAGATCAATGGAAGCATAGGGAACAAAACCTTGGACAATCTCAAATGGGGACTTTCCTATGGATCTATTAACAAAATTATTATCGGCAAACTTTGCAATAGACAAAACTGAATCCCAAGTACCTAAGCGCTCACTTATCAAACATCTAAGTAAGTCTCCTAAACTTCAGTTAACAACCTCGGTTTGACCATCAATTTGTGGGTGAAAAGCAGAAGAAAATTTCAATTTAGTCCCAGAAAGTTTCCACAAAGTCTTCCAGAAATAGCTCACAAAACAAACATCCCTATCAGACACAATAGTAGATGGCAATCCATGTAGTCTGATAATCTCCTTGAAAAAAAATCTTACCACATATGAGGCATCATCAGTCTTTTGACATAGTAGAAAGTGAGCTATTTTTAAGAATCGATCCACCACCAACCAATATAGAATCAAACCCTCTAAGAGTCTTAGGCAAACCAAGAATAAAATCCATGTTAATATCTTGCCAAGGAGTGCATGGAACAGGTAATGATGTGTACAACCTTGTGTTTCATTTCTTTGTTTTTGCTAGCTGACATGTTTGACACATATATACAACTCTAGCAACATCTCATTTCAAAGAAAGCCAATAAAATCTATCTTCAACTAGAGTTATTGTCTTATCCCTACCAAGATGTCCTGCAATGCCTCCTACATGTCATTCCCAAATCAAAAATTCAAGCAATGAAGTGTTAGGAATACATAGCTTGGAACCTTTAAACAAAAAATCATCCTTAACCACAAAATCAAAATATCTCTGATGATTTCCACTCTGCACCTCCTGAAAAATAATACCAAATTCTGGACACGTAACATATTCATCATTCAACCTATCAAAATCTATGACATTAACACTCATTGTTTGAAAGACTACACCTACACGACTGAGGGCATCCGCTGGTTTGTTCTCAACACCTGCACAACGCTTAAAAACAAAGGTATATTCCTAAAAAAACGCTATCCACTTAACATATCTAACACTAAGTTTACACTGTAATTGTAGATATTTCAAAGCTTGATAATCAAAATAAAGTACAAACTCTTAAGGTAATAAGTAATGTCGCCAATACCTCAAAGCTTATATTGCAGCATAAAATTATTTATCATATGTCGAATACCTTTTCTTAGCTTCATTAAGTTTTTTACTAAAATATGCAATGGGATGACCCTCTTGACTTAGAACACCACCAATAACAACACCTGAAGCATCACATGCAACCTCAAAGGCTTTCGAAAAATCATGAAGTTGTAATACAAGTGCCTCAGTCATTCTCGTTTTGATCTCACAAAATGCCTTATATGCAGACCTGGACCATTGAAACTCATTTCCTTTCATGCAATCAGTTATGGAAACCATGATGGAACTCAAACCTCTAATGAAATGCATATAAAAACTAGCTAACCCACAAAAACTATGAACCTCATGAAAGGATTTAAGTTCGGAGCAATCTCAAATAGTACTCATTAGAAGGATCCATAGTCAAACCATGAGCTAAAACAACAAACCCCAGAAAGATCACATTGGTTGGCATAAAAGAACACTTCTTGAGATTTACGTACAATTTTTCACCACGAAGTGTTTCAAGAACATGTCACAAATGGACAATATGAACTTTCTTAGAACGATTGTAAATCAATATATCGTCAAAATAAACTACCAAAAATTTCCCAATGAAAGGTTGTAAAATTTGCGTCATTGCCCTCATGAAAGCACTAGGTGCATTTAACAATCCAAAGGGCATCACTAACCATTCATACAACCCATCTTGAGTCTTAAAGGCAGTCTTCCACTCATCGCCAGTTCCAAGTCGGATTTGATGATATCCACTTCAAAGATTGATTTTGGAGAACCATTGAGAGCCAATCATTTGGTCCAACATATCATCCAATCGAGGTATTGGAAATCTAGATTTGACTACTATTTTGTTTATAGCTCAACTATCCACACACATTCTCTAAGATCCATCTTTCTTTAGAGTCAACAAAGCACGTACAGTACATAGGCTTTCATGAATGAAACCCTTATGGATCAACTCATCCACTTGTCATTTGAGTTTAGCTTGTACCTTGGGATTCATTTGATAATGTGGTAAATTTGACAATTGTGATCCCAGAACCTAGTCAATAGCATGTTGTATATCCCTCATGGTAGTAACTCATTTGGTAATTCTTCAGGGGTCACATCCCTAAATTTATTCAAAAGATTTACAACTTCTGACGACTGAACAACGGACTCATCTACACAAACACTAGACTTAAACTTTCCTACCAACATCAACACAAAACTCGACTCTCTATTCTCTTTTTCAAACTCTCGCTTAGCCAGAATATGCAAAGGCCTTTTCTCTGGGAGTTCAATAGGAGAAATTTTTTTTTAAGGTCTTTCTTTCACTGATGGTTTGGCTGGTCTCAAAAGAATAGATTTTTCATTATGCCTGAAAAAATGTGTTTGATTTCTCATAGTGTATGACGTTCATATTAAACAACCAAGAATGGCCAAGCAAAATATAAGTCACATAATTCAGTAGAACATCACATCATATTTGGTCCTCATAGTTTGCAATTTTAATTGAAACCAAACATCTTTCATGAACAGATAGTGTCGTTGTCACTCTGTATGGTTTAGAATAAGACTCAGATTTCAATTTCATCCTAGTTACACCTGTCATTGCCACTCTGTATAGTTTAGAATAGGGCTCAGATTTCAATTTCATCCTAGTTACACCAGCCTTTGATACAACATTCATGACACTACCCACATCAATAACAACCTTGCATATGGCATTACCACATATAAAAAATGAATGAAAAATGCTAGTACACTTTCAATCATCTTTAAAATCGAGAGTAGACAAAATGCATCGAATGACGCCTACATGCTCAACATCATACTGATTTTCATCACACGCTAAGCCTAGATTGTTAGGTTCATCTAGTGGATCAACAACACAATCTATATTCTTCTCATCATAATATTCAGTTTTATCAGTCTCTATTATAAGAGTACGATTTGGACAATGTGATGCAATGTAACCCATGCCATGAAATTTAAAACATTCAACCTCAGACATTCTAGGACATGAACTGAATGCAACATTGGAGCTAGGATTCCCAGAAAAATTTTGAACAGGGTTGTTACTACCTTTACTTTGTGAACTCACTCTTTAGTTAGACATTGACCTGGATGTAGATCTAGTTGCCTGAGTATCTCTAACTTGGGAAGTGATACGCTTAAAGGGCGAAAAATTCTGCTACTTCTCCAGTTCTAGTGCCTTATAAACTGCCTCTTCTAGGGTATATGGAGCATGTAAGACCAGTTCTCGTTTCAATTCAAGTTTAAAACCATTAACGAATTTAAGACGAGTCACCCACCGGTCTTGATTAATTTGACATCTCAAGAAGAGATTATCAAATTTCTGATAATACTAAGTGATAGTCATAATTCCTTGTCTTAAACTCATCCATTGATCCATTAATTGATCTCTATGAAAATGGGGCACATATTTTAGTCTAAATTTATTTTTAATTTCATCCCATGTGGTGATATGTGTCTCTCTACCCTCTTCTATATCCCTTTCCACACCTAACCAGTAATATTGGGCAGATCTTATCAACTTCATCTTTGCAAATTAGATACACTGTGCATCTGTCATGTTGTATCATTCAAAGAATCTTTCCAATTCGGTCATCCAATCGATGAAGGTGTCAGGATCAAACCGTCCATCAAAACAGATACATCGAATTTGACTTTTTTGTGACATCATCATCCCCAAGGACATGCCTACGGTCAACTACCATATTCAGTTGTGGCTGACGTGAAAAGTCATATGATTGAGCCCTATTTTGTTGCCAAAGTTCAGTTCCAAGTGTCTCTCTAACATTTGGAAAATCTCTTGGGTTCTCAACTGAAAATTCTCTACCAAAACCCACAAACTAATGGTGACCCCTAAGTGTACTCGGAGGAGGGAGAATATCTCGATGTTGGTGGGGCGATCTTATGAGATTTTTATTATGCCCATTGGGAGAAGTTTGACCCATATTAGGTTCTGAAAAATCTACCACTGACTCATCAACAAGACGTTTGCCTAGATGCTTGAGTATAAACTGAGTTTGGGCTTCTAATTGTATTTGAAATTGGGTTTGAAACTCAGTTAAGTTGGTAGTCAAGTTGGTTTGTCCTATAGATAAGTTCTCATATTTTTCAGTTAGGGAATCATATTTTTCATTGAGATGGTCACAACTTTGAGACAACTTTTCAATTGTACTTGCAAGTTCGGCATTAGTAACCATGTTGGACCCAATATAAGTAAATCAGGATGCACAACACATAGATGTATCCCACTATAAAATTCACACCAAATAGTTAACTTAAAGATGCTCACCAAAGCAAACAGAATAAAAGAAAGAATGTTAACTTAACCGACAAATAAAAGTTTAATTCAAGCTCAAGTGGAAGAAATATACCTTTTAAGAAGCCCTAAAAACCTTTCTCAAATACCTGTATCAAACTGTAATTCTAAAAGGTTTTCTGTAATTTTCAGCAAGACGGTCTATTCTGAAATTTCAGCAAAGGAATTTTCTGCAATTTCTAGGACAAGCACTGATTTGCAATATTTAAAGTTGAGTTAGCTTCAAACCAGAGAAGTGGGAGGGGTTTTTGCAACCCTTCCCTCCCCCCCCCCAAAAAAAAAAACAAATAGTCGTCTTCCTCGTGCTTCTTCTTCCTTATGCACGAACGACCCAACTGTGGGTTTTCGAAATCCACCGGAACTGCTGCCAGAGGCTACGGATGGTGCCGGAAGGATGGTCGGAGTGTTCCGACGGTTTTGGCAGAGGTCAGTGGTGCTTGGTCCGTCAGGATCAAAGGAGACAGCCACTGGAGAGCCTCGATCATGACTCCTGTTGACGCCGAACAAGTGGTCGAATGTTTCCAATGACTTAGAAGATGGTCAGCAACGCTGGAGATGTCGAAATCACAAGAGAAAGCCATTGGAGTTGTCAGAGCTGAAGAAGGAAGTGTCAAAGGTGGGTTCCGACCCCTGTTATAGGGTTTCCAATGAGATAAGATGTCAAATTTGAGGAACAGACACCACCAAAAATCAGATTCCAACTTTAGGAACCCTGTTCCGACGCTATGGCTTGCCGGACAACGGGGATGGCTTCTAACTAGGGGTGTGCATGGCCTCAGGTTTAGCCCGAACTTGCCCCGAATTTCACTAGGGTTGGGCGGTGAGTTTTTTTAGAAATCCAAACTAGGTAAAGCCCGACCCGAACCCAACTAAATGATGGGTTTAGTCTGGATTCAGGGTTTGGGTACTCGAACCCGGTCACTATTAAATAATAAACATTTAATGTCAAAATCACACATATTAGCACTCTTCTATTGCTCTTTTTTATTTATTGGAGGTTTTCATGTCCCATGAAACCTGAAGCTGAGACAAAGATGAAAAATCTACAAGCACCTAATAACATTACACAAGAATATAATGCTCAAGTAGCCTCAAGCTCTTCAAGGATTGAAACGAGATTTTAGTGAGTTATTTGCTTATCATGAAAATCTGCTTGTCAAACTCATAGAGCTCCTCCTCCTTCCCATGACATGTAAAATTTTCTTAGTCTTTTTGTAACGCCCCACTCTTGGGCCTATTAATGTTTGAATGTGTATTAAAAACCCAAATCCAAACCGAACCCAACCTGAACCGGAAGGATAATGGTAAGGGTTGGCGAAGATTTTAAAAGTAAGGTAGGAGTTAGGGTTAGACATATATTTTACATGTAAGATTAGGGTTGGGCAACCTTAAACCCGAACCGAACCTGGCCTATGTACACCCTTACTTTTGACGAGCCTGTTAAGCCTGGCCAACGCTGTACGTCGTCGGAATTGAAGTGAGAGTCTTTGAAGTTGCTAAAAACTACAGAAAAGGCACCGGATTGGGAAGATATGCCCTTAAATGGGATTTCCAGCAATGGTTGTGTTGGACTTTGTTGTAGAAAACGATTTGCAAAGATGGATTCTATACGCAGTGTGCTGTGGAAGATGGGGTCCGGCTACCAATTTGTGTTGATTAGTGAAAAGAGACGAAAATTTTCACCCAAGGTTTACTCTGATACCAAATTGATGCAGGACAGGTAGGAAGAAAATAGAAGAAAGAGAAAGAAACCTCTCAAGGGGAGGAGAAGGGAAGAAAGGGAAGAATTATGGAAGAATTTAGGAAAGATTAAGGCAAGCAAAGATGCAATCAATATATTTCAATAATCAAGTGTTTCAATCCTAATACAAATTACCCTATTTATAAACTTGAAAGCAAAACCCTAAACATGCGTAAAATATACATAACAAGTGAAATACCAAAATACCCCAAAATCCCTAATTAAATAAAGAAACCCTAATTGATACGATTGCACCTAGGATTTGGGCGCATCACAATCCCTATCAACAACCCCACGATCCTTCTTTCTTTTTTTTAATTACATTCTTTTACAAAACTTACTGAGTACATAATTCGGGATCAACAAAAACTAGTGCAACATAATCCATGTAGTTGATCCCACTTAGGTAGAAAACAGCTTTTGATATGATGATTACATTCTTTTACAACTAAGGCAAAAGTTTGTAGGATAAGAAAATGTAAAAACACAATCAAATTTTGCCACAATCAGATAAGCATTATATAAAAAGGCCACATCCGACTCTAATCATATCAAAATTGCACAATTTTTTAGGCCCATCTAAAAGCTAACTCAACTAGTTATACATAGAACCAATTTCTTGACCTTTTGAATTTTGACATCATGTCAAGGATAAATGGTATTTACCAATCAAAATATACAAATGAATTCTACATAAGTCGTGCCTAATAGCAACTTTAGAAGCTAATATAAATCCTTGCATTATTTTAAATAAGAACCATCATCCCAACAGTCTAAAAGCACATTGATCTCAATAGATTTATCATATATAGAAAGGAAACAACAACATGGCTAAGAAATGACCCTAAGTCCCAACAAACTCAAGATGAATCTACATGCTTCACAGAAAAAGAAGAATCAAACTAAAGAAGACATTATGAACAAAAGGTGATCAACTTACAAGACAAGCACCCAAGAAGATACCGAATAGACTACGATTAGCATTTTCCTGTATTTGTCATCTTGACACTGGCATTTACCATTAGCATCGATGGGCTAAGATAGACTACTTCAATATCCACATAGCATAAAATTAATCATTTCTTCTCTGAATAGATAGATTCCATGAATTGAACTATGTAACAATGTCGTGCACAAAATCAACCATAAGTTTTTAGCACGACATAAAAGTACTATTATGAAAAAGCAACAAGCTTCACTTCATCAGTCGATGTTCCTATTTCCATAAAAAAATTCCCCCTTTCCCTATATCTGTAAACATTTGACAGTAATTTAACAGCGTTACCTTCAAAAGTCATTTGAAGACATCAAAAAGACACTATTGACATCATCCTCACGCAAGCAAATATATCTCATAATATCACAGGAACACTCGTGATGAAACCAACTGCACAGAAATTTTTCTGGGTATTGCCAAATATAAATACAAACCCCACGACCAAAACAAACCAAAAAAGAATTCAAAGATTTCAATTTTGACAGAACGACAAAAGAAAAGAAAAAAGGAACCCAATTTCCTTGAATGATCAAATCAATTAATCAACTAATGGCAAAGAGATGGATTCAGCTAACAGACCTTGTAGCATCATCTGAGGCTGAAACTGCCTTCCTCCAATTTCCCTCTGCCCTATCCTCAGGAATATTGACTCGTCCATTTCCAGACCCAAAACTCTTCTTCCCAGATGACGGTGCATCACTCACCACCGGGGATTGTTTCCCCTCCTTAATCTTCATCGACTCCAGCTGCTCGTCAATCTTCTTCCAATCATGCCCCTTCTCAGCCAAAACCTCCTCTCTGGGCCGCGCCTCACCAAATGGGTTTGGACCCTTGCTCCTTGCTGATCCCTGTTGTGAATCGCCATTGCTAGCCGGCAGCGTCCGCGGCTGCAAGAGAAGCCTCGGGCGCCCACCATTTCCTTCCTCTCTTTTCTTGCCCCATGAATCTCCGCCACTCCCTTCCTCTCTTTTCTTGCCCCATGAATCTCCGCCACTACCTTCCTCTCTCTTCTTGGTCCATGAATCCGAATCCACGCCGCCGTTCGCACCATCCCTATGGAAAATATCGAAACCACCTCTCCTCTCCTTGACAGCATCAAATCCACTGCTCCCAGTTCTTCGTCCCTCTGGCGGTGCTACAGAGCTCTTATTCGACAGCCAAGTCTCTGATTCATCAGCACGGGTCTGAGAATCGAAGAACCCACCCTTATCCCTATCCCTCCTCTCTGACGAGGGGGGCGGCACCGATCTCTTCGAAGCACCCCAATCGTCAATCTCGTCAGCACGAGAAGGCCCATTATTCACACTGCCCCGGCGCGGCTGATCGTCACTGGAGCCGAACCTCCGCGGCTCCTCGTTAGGGTACCTTCGCGGCCCGTAGCCATAGGAATTGAATCCGCCACCAAGGCGTGAGGACGAGCGCTCGAGCTCCTCAGCAGTGCGCTCGCGGGGCCCAGTCGGCAAGATAAGCAGCTCGTCAGGGGTGAGGCCCTTGATTTTGGTGGCGGAAGACGAAGACTTTCCAGAGCCGTAGGCGACCTGCTTTCCAGTGTTAAACTCTGCAAGGGAAATGGGCTGGGACTTCTTCTTCTTCGAGGTTTTGGTGGTGGCGGCAGCAGTGAGAGATGGATATTCGGAGAGAGGTTGTTGAGTAATCGGCTCGGATGAGTCGTGGAATTGGCCGTTTTCCTTGTCTTGGATATCCATGGCTTCCTGCTCTTCAGAATCCAGCGCCCAAGCTCCCGGTTTGGCCCAAGCTGATGAAACCGTCGCCATTCTCTTCTCCCTCGTCGCTCGCTCGCTCGCCCTCAATGTCTTTTTCTGCTCGCAATGGGCGTAAGGCGGTTTCTTTATAATTGCGCACCCGTAATCGCGTATGTACGTTGCCTGATGCGTACCACAGCGTATGTGCCAGCGTGACAAGATTGGTGCGGTATTTAAGGAAGGCAGATTGCCTGCGTTGCGCAACGCAGGGTCACCCTACGAAAATAGGCGCTGGGATGCCGCGTGTTTTACTGCATTTAGAGACCCCTTCCGAGAAAATACACGCGCATGCATATTATGGTTCGCTTACATGTAAACGGATGGATTTACTTGAAATTCTCATTTTACAAGGCTTGACTTAACCTGTACTTCTCATGAAATTTTTATTTTATTATTATTTTATTCTTTTATTATCTATAGACACCCTTATTTCCATGTAATACGATACTTAAATAATAAATTATTTTAATTTTATTAAATATAGACTAAGATTTTTATAATTTAAATTAACATAGAAACTAATAAAATTTAAAAACTTGGCTATTATAAAATCCGTGCTATGATTATTTTTTTATTTTTATTTTAATGTAAGCCATAAAATAATTGTAAAATATTATTTTAAACTATATTCAATGAAATTAAAATATTTTGTTATTTAAAGATATTAAATTATACGAAAAAGAGGGATTTAGATGCATTAGAATGGGATTATATGAATTCCACCTTTTATAGTTCTTTTAGGCTATTGTTACATTTTAACTACTATAAAAATCCTGCATTTTTATCATTAATTCAATTTTCAATCATTTTTTTATTAAAAACTCATATTATTAATGCTACCCCTATTATACTTTCCTAATACTTTATTTTCCTAGTGCACTCTATCTACATGGATCCTATAAATTTTAGTATATTTTTATTTATGTAAATTTATTTATTTAAATTTTAATCATGAAATGGCCTTAAAATATTATTTAAAACTATATTTAAATCATTTATTATTCAAGGGCATCAAATTACATAGAAATAACAATTTTAGTATATTATTTATTTTATAATAGCCAATTTTTTAAATTTTATTAGCTTATGTCAATTTTAAATTATAAATACACTTAAAATGTCATCTTAGTTTGCATTTAATAAACATAAAATAATTTATTATTTTAAATATTTTGTATTACATGAAAATAAGGCTTTCAACATGTTATTTATTTTATCCAAATAAGTTATAAATTTTGATTATGTATAAATTAAAATTTTAGTATAATATTTATTTTCCCATGTCATTTTAATTAAATGATAAAATATTAAATGTATTATATCATTTAAATTTATCATCCATATTCATCTTTTGAAAACACGCGATTTTCATTCCTCGCAGGGAACCGGGCATCCTCGAAATTCTGTTTTCAGGTGGCGACACTTCGTTGCCCGTGGCAGGTAATCCACATCAGCATTTAGGACAACGGCTTCGGTGAGAACTGCGTGGGATCCAAGCTAACGTAGAAACCCGTACAGTTAAAATATATATATATATATA
>JAYJMB010010971.1:94609-121213 GCA_036873735.1 Pouteria campechiana
AATAATAATAATAAAGCAACATATTACATTAATGCATTCATTCTCAGATGGCAAGCTTACTTGTTACCATTCCGGCCCACCAAAGTGGTTCTAGAAGGTAAGTGTATCCCCCAACCCCTGCAGCGTGAGATAGATGTTTTGTTTCAGTAAAAAAAAACTACATAAATAGCTTATTGAATGACCAGCAAATCATAGAGAGCCAAATACAAGCAGCAGGGAGTATCATAATCCAAAGTCAAACAAGAAAAAAAACTCTATACTAACAGCTTATTGAATGACCAGCAAATTACGGAGTAAAACCAACGAAAATCAGCAGAGTGTCATGAACCAAAGTCGAACAAGGACTCAATGAAAGGTATGATTCGGTCAATTGAAAAGTGATCAAAGTACAGATAGAATCAAATTAACGACGTATCAAATATAGATTGCTCCTCCCATTGCACTAATTTATCCAGCAAAATCATATTCCGCCTCTAACGGAGTTTTTATTTTTACTTGTTTTCCCCCTCAATAGCCTTGAAAAGAGAAAACGAAAATTATCCGTTTACAAAGGCCTGACTAACAAACAGGTCAAGGAACCAATAGAAATCCCTCTGTGGTGAGCTGAAGAGTATCAGAAAATCTCCTCTCCATAAGCACTACAACGGCATCAGAGAAAAAAACATTGATAAGTTCCATATTCTCCAATTTTCTCAAGCAAAGGATGGGATCTGCGCCATCAAAGTGGAGAATGGATCGTGCCCAAAAATCTCAAGGATAGGACAATAAGAAGCTTCTAATCTATAGCCTGCAGAATAGAAAGATATACAGGAGGGATCCACATTGCTGCTGAACAATATTCTCAAGAGACCGCATCTATCCGCCGATTGTCGTCTCTAATCCACCTGATCATTAGAACGGATTCGGATACGAATTCCTCTTTCAAGATCACCAAATCGCATTCAAAAACCAAAAAAATAAAATAAAATTCAGAATCCCACAGATTGGATGAAGTTCCATTTCCCCATACCTGCGCGAGTGCCTGATGCGCCGGCGCGCTTAAGGCCCTTCTTCTTCAAAATGAAGCTGGCGCCAATGAAAGCGCTGGAAAACAAGGCGAGAATAAGGCCCCTCATGTTATCGGAAACTGCCATTTTTGCTCGACTTTCATACGATTCTCACTCTCCTTCGCCGTAACAGCGCAGGAGAGGAAATGAAGAACTTCAAATAGCCCGGGAAAACACAGAGAGGCGATTTTGAGCCGTTAAAATTTCCCGCCAACAGACTGGGGAGGGTGGGGATTCACTGTTTTTCTCCTGCGGGAAAACGATGGAATTCGAATCCGACGCTTTCAGAAGCGAGGCGGCGTTTTCTCTTTTAGCTTGGTAAAAGTACAAGAAGGGCCCAAGAAGGCCGTGGAAAACGCGGCACCTCGGCTGCTTCACTCGCCGTTCTGCCTGTCGGGGCTCGGTGTGTGCTCATTTACCTTTCCACTGATGCGGCAGTTCGCAGGACTAAATTTCAAATTTCCAACTTCTGTTTTGCGATGTTTGAAGCGAACCGCCTGCAATCTCCAGCATACTTGCGGTCATAAGGTTTACAAGTTAAACTCAAGCAATAAAATCAAATACGTTAATCTGCGTAATTAACTTTTATCCATTGATTAAAAATATTAAACCAAATAAGCATTGGTCCTTGGGAAACACATGCACCTGAGCAGTCGGTCATAAGGGACCATGTGAATTGATGTGATGAAAACAGAACGGCACAAACAAATGTTGTCACTACACATCCATGTATGGGATCCGATTCATAACAACGACCTTTTGGTTTTTGGGATAGTTTTGATGTTTTGACATGATATAAACTAATTATTATATTTATCTCAAACATTTAATTATAATTAAAAAAAATTTATCTTGATTTAAAACTTAAGTGGACCGTAAAATAAAATCATTTAGTGATGAATATATAATAGTTAAAAATTATCTAATAATTAAATATTTTTATATATATTTAATATAATATCCATACCTTCAAAATTATTTTTTATTATTTTTATACTTGAATAGTATAATTTGGATAATTTTCATATTTTATATACAATTTTATATATTTTTTAATGATGTAGCCCACGATAGCTTTGGATTGAGATGATATTATGTATTTAGCTAAATGGATAATACTAGATATAATGTGGATTGCATTTCATATCATGGTAAAAAAGCTAAAACTAAAAGGTTGTTTTGGTTGATCGTGGACGTGTCTGAATCGGTGGTAAAGCTGATTTTGCCTGAACTTGAGTAGGTGCTCAGCATTTACCACTGGTCAATGTGCAGGCTGTGCAGTGTCGTGGACCCCTGAAAATTTGATTGGTGGTTTAGATGCCCAACATCACTTTAGAAGGTTGACCTGCAGATCTCATTTTATCGATATGGATTAAATCATTAATAACATACTGGCACTTTTCACAGCCGGGCCAAATGAGTTAAGAATTTTATCTGGCCCAGCTAAAGCTTATGCTATGCGCCATGTTGAGGGCGTGTGCATTAAGCATCACGCACAGCCGGAGTATCAAATAACAACCCCCACGTCTCGCTTGAAAAAACGCCCGGCAATGGAATTCTGAGTTGGCTGCCGCGCACATTCGCGTTGGACACGCCATGCAGTCTGCCGGGCTGACTTGGGTAGTCATTTGACTCATTTTGAACAAATCCAAAAGAGACTTAACTCATCCGGGGCAACAAAATGTCCGTTTGATGATCTGATGTGTGGATAGAGTCCACTTTGTACGGTGGATATTCATTGATTACTTTGATGCCTCCATGGAGCTGAATGGATTATTTTGTTCGTATACCCTGCTTAGACGTTGGGCTAGTGAGAAAAGAGAGATAAAATAATGTGCTATAATAGAAAAGAATAATTAGAAATATAGTGGAAAAAAAATAAATAAAATTTTTGAATTAAAGATAAATAATAATAATTAAAAATAGAATTATTAGATAATTAAGATATCTAATCATATTAAAAGATTTGGGAGAAAAGGTAGGAAACTTTTCAAACCTCTTTGCCTCTTTACCACATGGAGGGCACGTGCCTCTTTTCAACTCTTCAAGCAGGCTCTGAGGGGATCAAGCTATTGCAAGGGTATGAGTATCTTTCAGACATGGAGCATTGGAAGTTTTTGATTCCATGTATGGACAAGCATTTTCCAACCAGTTATATGTAAATTATTCAAAACAACAGCAAGTCAGTACGTGACTCCCATTGAGACGATGGTTTTCCAGCAGAAGCGCCAAAGCCGGCATCCCCTTCCTTTCCTTTCTAATGCAACTAAGCATCTCTCTCGTATGACTCTTTCAAACTCCCACCGGCCTGCTGTTCTTACACATTCAACCCACCCCACATCTCTTTCTCTCTCTGTCTCTGAGGTAAGTGAATTCTGCTTGCTTTAATTCAGTAAAAGGAATTAGTTTTGTGTTCTTGATCAAGTTCGCTTCGTTTTACATGCTACAGGTAACGGTATTTCGATCGAACCAGTAATCAGTTCACTGGAATTCAGTCAACGGTCCCCACCGACAATGGATGACCCCCAAAACTCTCCATCACTGGGTTGTTTGAACCTCCATTTAAATGTGCAACGTCAGATTTGTGGTCCACCGAGTGTCCATCAATGAAATGAGTAGGATCTCCAATCACCACATCCAAAACAGTAGCGAAGGTTGGGCCCTGGTCTGACTTTACTGGCTGGTTGAACAGAATCCATAGTTTCATTTTACTGAGATTGTCATGTGCGTCATTCAATCTCCAGCTTCGTTTAAAGAATTTCAATTCATCATGTCGTGTTTGGATCGCAACCGTTTATGCTTCTGTTTCTTTTTTCCTGGTTGTGGAGCCTCTGAGGCATACAAGTCTATAACATGAAAATAATCAGATATTATGCTATTTAATTGATAAAGTTTTATATTCAACTGTTATGGCCGGTGACATTCATCAGGCAAAATGGGTTTTTATTATTCATTCGATGTTTAATTCTACAATTGAATTCTAGCTTTCATACTTCTCTTTTACTAATTCAACAATTCACATGTCCAGTCCATGTGAATTTTGTGGTTTCCCTAATAGATGTGGATGGTGCTTCAAGTGTTCTGAGCTTTTCTTTTGAAATTACTCAATCAGTGAACGGTTTCTGCCATTCAATCGGTGGAATATTTCAGCCTGTCGTACTGAGAGGAGAACTGAATAATGGTCTTGTTCCTACTGTTAGATAATTTCATTTCTTATTAGCTAGCTGGAATCATTTTGTTCTTCCCATGGTTCAGAAGTAAAAACATTACGAGACGCTGAATTCTAAATCTTTCTGATCAATTCAAATCTGGACTGTAACATCTTCGTCCCTTGAACAGACTACGAGTTAACGATGGATGGCAAAGACATAGTTAGATTCCTGACTGCAACCATAGGAAGTTTCATTCAAGATCGATTGCTCAATAAGGACCAGAGGATTCTTCACAAGGAGCAATGTGCAGAACGATTAGCCGCTGAAGATGGTAGCTGCGAGAAAAATGGAGAAGTTCAATACTCTGATCAAGCAGTCTTGGCGAATCTGGACTGGGGCATTGATGCTCTTGAAGAGGCAATTAACACCTTCAACATGGAGACCAAGCTTGCACGATTGGACTATGCAGAGAAGATGTTGCAAGTTTGTGCAATGTTGGATTCTAAACAGAAAACAGCTGGGGTTCCCAACTTCTATCTTTGTGCATGGTCCCACCTCAACCTTGCATTCCTATGGAAGCTCCGGAACAATGCCCACAACTCCGTTCTTCATGCGCTTGAGATGTTTAATGTAGACCCTTTCTTCTCAAGGATTGACTTTGCACCTGAGTTGTGGAAAGCTCTTTTCCTTCCTCACATGAGCTCAATTGTTGGCTGGTATACAGAGGCGAGGCATAAAATTATGATGGAACTGATTCCTGATTCTGTTGATATGTCCTTTACAGCTGATTTTGATCAATTCTTCAATGAGTCCTTGATCTTTTCAATGCGACCGGATCAAGCTGAAAAGTTGCAGCAGGTAGAAAAGCTCTATGGGGTGTCACTAAATGAGAATACAAGGCTCTATGCAAAACATTATAAGGAATGCATGCACTTTGATTCAACGTCGAGTAAGAAGGGGATGCCGCTGTTGCCTATTGCAGAACCACCAATGACACCTTTGCATGAAGTAAGCAGATCCATTCCAGATTATGTGAAGTTCGGTCCAATCTTGCCCAAGAATGCTGGGTTTTCTCCAATTCTGAAAGGCAAAAACGATGAAGAAGAACATGAAAGGTTCGTCTTCCTTGTCATTATAATTGTTAAGGGTGCATTTCGATGGATGGAAAAGTGGTGGAAACTATTCCTTTCCTTGTGTATCCCTTTTCCAGCCCCATTTAATGTGATGAAATATTCTAACAACCTAACAACTTCCTTTTTCCTCGTCACTAATTATATTTTCAATAATTACTCCTCATCTTTTTATTTGAAAACACATAACATATTTTATCTTTATTCACTTTATTTTCAATTGCAACCCCCTATCCCATCACATCATTCCCTATCCTTTCCTTTAATTTTTCTAGATCCCTTTTTTTGCACTTCTTTTTCCATCTATACAAATAGACCCTATATGTAGAAAATGCTGAAAAACTTGCAAACACCAATCGCAAAATGCATCTTCAGCAACCATACACCAAACTGGCAAGGAATAAAACTGCAATATGAGGATTCACCATCATTGTACTGTTACGATTTTGTTACTTGTCATTCATCAAATTGAATGTTGCAGTTCTAATTGCATCCGAATTCATTGACGATGAAAATTATCTAATTAAGGACTAGTTTTCCATGAAAATTTCAAATTCGTTAAGTTCACAATTTCCTTGACAAAGCTCTAAATTCTTTCTTCCATTTTTCATCTCTTGACAAGCAGGTCGACCATAGCTTCAAACATTACGCAGAAGTTGGAGGTATTTATAAAGGCAGTTTCTTGTAACTGTTGCTTACTGATCATCACGCTTTTGAAACTCTTTTGAATTTCTTTTTCTTCTAATTTCCAACATATTGTGAATTAAGGACTTTTCTTGTTGTCACTGTCAGGAGTTCATACTTTTGGAAAACAAAGATGGTTTTCACTCTGATTATGGAGATGTCGATGTGGATTTTGATGTTAGAAATAAAAAAGCGAGCACTATGAAAATCATGGCATTAAGGAAGGATGAGGGAAGTGGAATAAGAACTCAACAATTAAGGAGGAACAGCATGTCCTTTTCTCGAAGGATTTTCTCCCCTGTGGATTCGTCCTGCACCTCTTCTCCTGAGGTTCCATCACCAAAACAGCAGGCACCAACGAAGAAAGAACCTGAAAGGCTACTCCGCCTATTATCTGGTCGCATTAGTAATCTTACCCCGCCCATCTCATTGCCTAACTCTTTACCTGAATCTCCTCCTCCATTCAATGAATCCAGCATATGCTCAGCAGAGTCTGATGATGAAGTTCTAGTAAGCATCTTTCTTTAACTTCAGATCCATTTCTCACCTTGAAATTTTGGGTTTTTGCTTTATTATGTATTTTTATGCGCTCCCTGTTCAGGAAGTGCACAGAAATCGCAGGAAGAGCTTAAGTTGCACCAGGAGTATGAGTTTTGGAAATTCAAACACCACAAAAGAATTAGAGGATGCGTAAGAAATGAACTTTTTTTTGTATTTGCTGTTAGATTATGATTCCTTTGATTTCATAAGATAGTAATTTCTTTTCTGTGGCATCATTCTTTTGAAGGGGTCATAGAGTGGATACTTTATCCCACCCTTCCTAGAATCATGAAGGAGAGAATTGCTCAATCCTTTGTTAGTACTTCAGTATGATTAGTTTCAACAAACAGACCTCATGCTTTGGTGATGCAGATTGTTGGCCTGCATAATGGAAGATTATGGCCGATCTCTTGACAGATTCAACCCTTAATGGTGTGCAAGTACACTGTTAAGAGAAGTGCAGAAATTTCTCATATTCAATTAAAGAACAAGAATCTTGTTGGCTGGAAGCTGGATATTATATTGCAATATAAATTGCGGTCTAATCCACCCAGTGGAATTGATATTTCTATTATAGTATAATAGAAATATATAACGTGTGTCGATGAACTATCATTTTCACTGTCAAGGATTGTACAATTCATAACATGGGACCTCATTTGCACCTTCTAGGATTATACAATTCTTCCATCAAAGACTTTCGAAGGTAAGAACCCAAGACATAAGCTAACATTAGTTTCATGGTTTCTGTGGTTTTCTTAGTGAAGCAGAGGAAGAAGTTAGCCATAGCACCATCTCTCTTGCATCATCTGAGAAAACTGCTCAAAGAAGACCACCAAAAGATTTTAGCTGTCCCATAACAGGCCTTCTCTTTAGTGACCCGGTTACTCTAGAAACAGGACAAACATATGAGAGAAAAGCAATCCAAGAATGGCTAAGAACCGGAAATACTACATGCCCCATTACACGCCAGCCTCTCTCTGCAACCACTCTTCCGAAGACAAATTATGTCTTGAAGAGGCTAATCACCTCATGGAGAGAACAACACCCTGATATTGCCCAAGAATTTTCATACACTGAAACTGCGAGAACTCCTTTAAGCATCAGCACTTCAAGAGATTTGCCATCAGAATCAAAGCCATCCTCTGCGATCAGTGTTCCCATTCCACGATCTACAAATTATGCCACAGAAAAGGGTGAGAATAAAAAGAGAATCAAAAGGCCCACTGCCTCCGTCTCTCCAACCAGTGTGATATCTCAAGCTGCAGTTGAAGCTATTATAAATAGCTTAAAGCCATACACACAATGTCTATGCTTATCAGAAGACCTACGAGAATGTGAAGAAGCTGTATTCAAAGTAGCAAGGATATGGAAGGACTCAAAGGCTGATGCATCAATTCATGCCTATTTGGCAAAACCCATGATCATAAATGGGTTTGTTGAAGTGCTGTTGGCTTCTGTAGATAGAAGGGTTCTTAGAACATCAGTTTACATCCTTTCTGAGCTCATTTCTGCAGATGAAAGTATTAGTGAGATTCTCACCAGTGTGGATTCATATTTCGATGGCTTGGCCGCTCTGCTAAAAAATGGCTTGGCTGAGGCCACTGTTCTTATTTACTTGCTAAGGCCAGCCTTCTCTCAGCTTTCAAGCCACGACCTTGTCCCATCCCTTGTTCAAGCAATCATGAACAAGAGCGATGATTCAGATGAGTTTCGATTGGTAGTGGAGCCCAAAGATGCTGCAATAGTGTTACTGGACCAGATTCTGCTGGGAGGTGACAAAAACAGCAAGTCATCTAATGCTTTAAGTGTTATCTCTGAGGATGGCCTTCCTGCGTTAATCAAATGCTTGGATTGTTCTGAGGGAAAGGTGCCTGTTGTATCTATACTTCTAAGCTGCATGCGTGCAGATGAGGGTTGCAGAAATCAGATTGCTGGTAGAGCTGAATTGTCACCTGTCCTTGAGCTATTCCATGCAGGAGATGACAGCTCAAGGAGCATATGCATTGACTTTATTGCAGAGCTGGTTCGTTTGAATAGGTATGCTTTGACCCTTTTGACATATCTTGTCTTCTTTGTACAATGGTAAAGATTTTCAATGCTCTGAACCTGTTGGATCGGGTATCTGCCCAAAATAATGTTGAGCTTTAACCTTCCTACAAAGTGCAGTTTGATATTTGAATTAGGCATTCAAACGAGTCTCTTAAAACGCGTTTCTTTCATGTAAATATCTTGACTTCTGACTAGATGGCCTCATTTTGAAATGTGAATGATTTGATGTAAAAAGTCTCTAGATTTTTGGTTTTGAAATAAAATCCCACGCTGTTTTGCAAAAGTCCTTGGGTTTTGATAAAATTGCAAACTAGTCACTTCACCGTCTTTTACAGACAGTACCCTGTACTTTATAAAATTTATAGAAAACTCAGCTTTTGGAAATTTTTCTGAAAATCTTGAGTTTCTAAAACTTTCAAAAAAGCTCTTTTTTGAATTTCAGAAGCCCCTTAGATTTTCAGAAATTATAGATTACTACTTTGTTGATTAAGAACATGTTTTTAGGCTTTCAGTTAGGTGCTTTCTTTCTTGAATTTAAGATTTACTTTGGATCATGATAGTAATTCATAATTTGCTTATCTGTTTGTGATTTCTATTTTATGTTGGGATCTTTTGTATCTTATGTTCTTTCCATCGTACATGTTGTTGGTAACATTGATATATCCATTAGTAACTTTTTTAACAATTGCTTTATTAATTCTCTAAGAACAATATTATATATTTGTTTATTAATTACCTAAATAAGAAAATAACTTTATTAGTCAACCTCTTAGCATAAAACGAAATTAATTTTTTGAAATACTTGTTTTATATCTTAATCTCTGCTCAATACATGTCTTAATCTCTTCTCAATTACTCTTCTAAAATTTCATAGTGTGATATCTCTTTGTACACACATTATTGATGAAGTTGGTGAATAACACTTCTTTTTGTGACTTCCAGGAGGACTTTTTGCAATCAGATTCTACAAATAATCAAAGATGAAGGTTCATTCAGTACGATGCACACCTTTCTGGTATACCTCCAAATGGCTCCCATGGAACAACAACCAATTGTTGCTAGCATTCTTCTTCAACTTGATCTTCTGGTCAGCCTCATGTTTTTTCCAATTACTGGATTTGTGGAGGGATTTTAAATGGATCCTCGATAACCGTTTCAGACACTGATAACTGATTTTTTCAGGTGGAACCTTGGAAGATGAGCATCTATAGAGAAGAAGCTATAGAAGCACTAATTGAAGCACTTCGTAGAAAAGACTTCCCAGTAACTCAGGTCGTAGCCTTGGATGCATTAGCATCTCTTTCTGGTCGATTGGCTCCCTCAGGAGAGTCTCTTACTGAAGCTTGGTTACTAAAGACTGCGGGGCTTAGTCAGCTTTACAATACTTCGATGAAGGCAGAGAAAATTGAAGTGGAGGATGAATCAACTGAAACGATGGTTTGCACTGCCTCACTTCTGGTTAATTTCTGAATTTATACGATCATTGACTAAATGTTGGACTATCCTCAGATATCATGTGAATTAGTGCACAATTGGTTTTATCATTCATACTCCTGATCTAATCTCAAAATGGATGAAAATTGTCCCATAGATCTTCCAGATTTGATGAACTAACAAGCAAGCCTACATTCCTTTTTCCTCTACATGAGCGAGGAACAGATTAATTGGGACCACGAATATCGCCTCTTCTGAACTATAAATGTCATACCATCAGTTTTTGGAGGAATTTGCATAGGTTAACTCATTGTCTTAACAGTTTCAATCCCCCAATCATTGGCCTCATATGGACCTGAGGATAATCTCTAGTTGAGCATTATATTTCTTTTTGCTTTTATCATGACCTCTTAACCTGTGAGAGACAGGAAGAGGAAGAGAAGGCTGCAAATTCCTGGGAAAAGCGGGTAGCATTTGTCCTTTGCAACCATGAAAATGGATCAGTTTTCAAAGCATTAGCAGAGTGTCTTAAAAGCAACTCCTTGGAGATGGCAAAACAGTGCCTTGTTATTGCTACATGGTTGATCCACATACTCGGTGATCTTCCTAATACTGGAGTAAGAGATATTGCACGCCAATTTTTACTTGGTCAGTTCATTAATGTTCTCCAATCATCTAAGAACCTTGAAGAGAAAGTTCTTGCCACACTGTCTTTGAGAAGCTTTATTCAAGATCCAGGTAATGTTACACTCCATTAAATCATATAATTGTATGCTGTTTCTTGGAGCTCGAACTCTTCCATGGATGAATCATATAGTCAAGAAAAACCATAAACCAAAATAGAAAAGTTTGCTCAACCCACACAAATATTTTGTAGTAGTATCACTAGCCCATACATCTCTCTTGGCATATCTTGATTATGGGTAGTTGCATTAACTGAAACATTCTCGTGCTGCAGGATAAATACTAAATGATTGGCACATCATAAAAATATTTCTCCTAGAGTAGCTGTTAATATGATTAAGTAGTCTATTATAGCCATCTCTGCACATTCAATGTACTTTATGGATATAGAAATATATAGAGATGAACATATTAAAATAAGAAATTGAAAGACTAAAAAAATTGTTCATTTGTAAATTTTCCAAAGAGCAAATCATAGGTTCTTCTCTCCATCCGAACGAGGTCACTCCATCAATACAATCTAGTGAGAGTTAACCCTGATAGGCAAATGAAACCACTAGTGTATCTTGGGTCCTTTAATCATACAACATGTTTTCACTCCCTTAACCGTAATAAAAATTTTTTTCATAACTACATTTCAAAACTCTGCTGTACTGACCATTTTCAGTTAAAATATTATAGATTTAAACAGGTTCTAACTAATATATTTATCAATTTTTCAGATGCACTTAAAGAAGTTGGAACATATGCAAAGAGTATTTGTAAGCCTTTGAGAAAGCTTAAATCGTGTTCACCAGTGGCTGTGGAGACACTGAAAGCATTAATGAACTTACCATCAGTCAATGCAGTAAGAGAATTATGAATATCCCAGTAATTTATTTAGAAGGCATTTAGTTCTAGATATTAACATTTTTTACTCATCAGACTGAGTTATGGTCTTGCGTAGAAGCAGTTGAGATTGATGCAAGTGCTAATGGGGAAGTCCTCTCATTGGTTCATTTGAAAGGAAGAGTTTTTAGTGGCCATTCTGATGGGCATATTAAGGTACATTCCATCAAATTTTCATCGAGTGAATATTCAACTGAGAGGATGCTGTATCTAACTTGAAACATTACCATCTTTATTAGTAGAATTAATAACAATGGGGTCTTCTTGATGAGGTCCCTCTTATCATCCTTCCGCTGGATAGTCATTCAAAATATCCATCCATGGAACTTTCAACTAGCTCCCAAATAATAGTTCCACTGGAAAAAACTGCTATATTTTGTGTTGCCGATATGCCTGACTTTCTGAAATTGAAGTTGGGAAAGATTAAAAATAAAAAATCCTTGCAAAATTGAAGTCATGTAATTTTCCTGATAAACTAAAGGTGGTAATTTTCATGGAAGAACACTCCACCTAATTTTAATTTTTCTTATGTATCTAGGTGTGGGATTCAGGAAAAAAGAATTTACGATTGATTCAAGATGTTCATGAGCACATAAAGGCAGTAACGTGCTTGTTCATTCCACCTTTGGGCAAGAAGCTTTACAGTGGTTCTCTAGATAAAACTATTCGAGTAAGCATCCTTGCCATTTGAAAACTTCTAGTTGGGATGTCATGTTGAATTCCCTAACCAGGAAGGAATGCTGAATCATTTTGTTGATTTGCCAATTGAATTTGATGAAGTCTTGTTTGCTTCTAGGGAAAGGTGTTATTTTCTTCCTTATAAAAGCTAGAAGTTGTTTTTTCTTTGATGAAATGATAACCTTTTTGTATTTTTTTTTCTTTTTCAATCAAAGGTTTGGGCAATCGGACAGGAGGAAATTCATTGTGTTGAAGTTTACGATATGAAAGAGCCAGTACACTCATTGGTGGCAAATAATAGCCTTGTATGTTTTGCTTCTCAAGCAGCTGGTGCCAAGGTCATTTTTTGTACAGAATGTGAGCAATCCAATATAACTCAATTCTAGTCTTGGATCCCTTCATTGAACTCCATGTGTTCACAGGTTTACTACTGGGGTGGAGTCACAAGGCATGTGAACTTCAGTAAAAATATCAAGTGCTTTGCAATGATGGAAGAAAATATATACTGCGGATGCACTGCTTATAGCATACAGGTGATATTATCTATGGAATGGTTCTAAAGCATTTGGATAGTTTTACACGCATGTCATTTCTTGTTGCTTTCAAGTCTTACCCCATTATTTATGCTTATCTACCAGTACAGCCTTTTGAATGTTGGGTGTGAGGGATCACTTCCAATTACGCGTTGTTCATTTTTAATTGATGGAAGGATCAGATAATAGGGTAAATAGTTGGGTCTATTGGTTCTTATGACGTATCTCAAGACTCTCAACAAGTGAATAGATATGAGTATATCAACATGTAGTGTTGCTTGATAGAAGGATTTATTTCACATCAATGAGTATAAGAGTTACAAAGCATTATGGTCAGTACGTGAGGTAGAAAATGTGCAGGTGATATGGGATTCTAATGCCCTTCAGTGTTTGCAGTGCACCTACATGCATTGACATGAAGAAATGATTGACTTTCAGGAAGTGGATTTACGAAAGCTTGCATCGAGCACATTCTTCTCTGGGACAAGGAAAATTCTAGGCAAGCAGACCATACACGCTGTGTGTGTTCGTGATGGTCATCTTTTTGCTGGTGGCACTTCAGTTGATGGAATAGCAGGGAAGGTGACTTAAGATTCCACCCTTCAATCCCATATCTGTAAAACATATTCAAAGATAATTTAAGCTAAATTCTCTTCATAAATTATATTTCCATGGACTGAAACCTCACTACTTCACAATTTGCATCAAGGTGTTCTCTCTATCTACCAGAGCAATCATTGGATCATTGTCAACGGGATTTGACATCTATAGCATATCTGCCAACAAAGATTTTGTGTTTACGGGAACCAAATGTGGGATCATCGAAGTCTGGTTGAGAGAACGATTCACAAGGGTTGCATCACTTAAAGTTCATGGGGGAGGAAACACAAAGATCACATCCCTGGCCTCTGATACTGATGGAGAAATGCTCGTTGCCGGCACATCTGATGGAAGGATCCAGGTCTTAGGGACTATACCCATATGAGATTAGTAAGTCTTCAAGTTGAGACTTCGTTTTGCTAACTTCATCTTTCTGACGTTTTTTGCAGGCTTGGTCTTTGGATTAAGTGCTGTGGAGATTAAATACTTCTTTTCAAAAATATAAATGCTAGCACTAAATTTAATTTCTTTATCCAAACTGAATTCTAGTTGATATGTAAATTCTTCTTAAAGAAAAATTATAAATAAAAATAGGTTTTACGAAAACCTTATGGCACAGCAAATTGGAATTTGTAGATTCAAAGCAATCTGCTTTAAATTCCCCAATATGATTCTGTGAACTCGTTGCATGATATAGCTACCAAAGTCACTATGTTTTCACATTTCAAGATCCAAGGAAATATTGATGGCACCCTAGAGAATACGGAGAGTTATGATAGTGTAGGTTTTTAGGAAAAAGGGAGCAGACAGCGATGTAACTTCTTTAATCTCGATTCAAGCCATAGCAACCACTTTTTGTCGTCCTTTAACGAACAAGCAACAACCAAGATTTCATTACTGGCAAATACATCTAGGAACGTGGGAAATTTTGTACTTACGCAGCTGAATCAATCTCCGGTCAAATCCGTGGATATTCCCAACAAAGGCTACCCTACTACATTCCCAGACCCACCCGAATGAATGATGGTTGTGTTCTTGGCCAGCTTCATTTCCTTTCCATCTGGTATTCGATTCCACCACCAGAGTACAGCAACATTAACCTTCCATCAATTCGTTTGGCAACTTAATACGTCATTCGGTCCTGCTAAGTACCCGGAAAATCAATTCTTTCGACCTCCGCAACTAAACTGCAACCATTTCACATCTACAAAAAAGTATCAGATTCCTACATTCATAATTTTATTGTTTGTTTAGACCACTTGCAGGGGAATGAGAATGCACCTACAGACACATTGTGCATCCAACCTAGCCCACTAAATAAAAGCAATGAGTTTCTCTGACCTATCATCTAACAGCTTCTGTTAAAATACATAGAAGGAATTCATTTAACCAACTCTTGTTCATTTACAACATGACAAAAATGGAAACTGAAATACAAGTCTGCTGAGGTACATGCGAATCGACAGGTATACAAGATGTGGAAGTGGTAAATCGATCAGTACACAAGACGTGGAAGTGGAATTACTCTGGCATGCCACCTTGACTAAGCACTGGCTTCTGTAAAAATACATAGAAGAAATTCATTTAAACAACTCTTGTTCATGCACAACATGACAAAAATGGAAAGCGAAAATACAAGTCTGCTGAAGTACATGTTAATTGACAAGATGTGTAAGTGGTAAATTGATCCGTACACAAGACGCGGAAGTGGAATTACTCTGGCATGCCACCTTGACTAAGCACTGGCTATCTATTCAAAAGGATTCTATCACTTAGGCGAGTTAACTTTTCTGCAGGTGAAATTTGCTGCGGCATTGTCATACCCCCTGACATTATGATTTCTGCACAAAATTCAGTAACAATATATCAGAATGAACAATAATGCTGAATTCCTCAAAGTTTCATAATTCATTTCTTGAAATTATGCATACAAGGAAACTGCTTGGACTGCAGGTGGCAAGCCTGCTTTCTCCTTCATGATTTTGTATGACACTCCCCAATGTTCTTGTGGGCAATTGAGGGCGTTAAAGCTTTTTACACCGGTCCTACCATACTTGTAGAGACTCATGCACACACAACATGGTTAAATGCAATCTGGCTGTATGATCACTCATGGATTAAACGGCAGAGATCATTCTGCCCTTACTAAGCTTCTCACAGGATAACAAGAATACAAAAAATTACAATTAGGCAGCCCAAAATTTGATCTTTCATGCGTTAAACAGCAAAGATCACCAAAACTGCAATCAAACAACTCGACTTTCAATCTTTCCCATGATAAACAGTAAAGGTCACCTAGCAGCATGGTTTCTGATGAGTTAAACAGCAGAAACCACCCGCTCTTGGCACAAGGTAGTTGGAGAGAGTGGCTAACACTATATTCTAATCAGACCATTATGGGCCTTGCCCGACTGCCAAGTCCTTGGCTCACCAAAGTCAAATGGAGAAGTACCAAACATTCCCACTCAAAAGTTTCACATGGATTAAGCTGAGAAAACAATACACTAACTAGTCACATCATTCTTATGGTTTACCCTGAGACTTCATCTTACCATCTCACAAGTTAAATGGAGAGCACCAACAACACTATTATAATCAGTCATAAGCCATGCCCGACTAGCTCACCAGAGTCGAATGCAGAAGTGTCAAACAATCTCACTCTTTCAAAGGTTCTTATGGATTAAGATAAGAAAACAATACATTAACTGGTCACCTTGTTCTTATAATTTTAAATGGAAAGGAGCAAGGAAAAAAGTCCGTCTTTTTTCTAGTTTTTCATGGGCACTTCAAAGGCAGAAACAAATAGTTCTTATAATTTCCAACAGGAGAGAGCAGGAAATCAAGCCCTTTTTTTCAGTTTTCCATGGGCTCAACAAAGGCAAACACCACCCAGACGGTTCTGACAAGACAAAACATGGAACCACCAATCTTAGTAGAAATAATAAGGCTCAGTGTTAGAATTAACGTCCCCTCGACACATGTAATTTTCCTTTTAAGATTTTTCTTTGGAGATTTAAGAAAAAATCACTCCGTGATCTTGAATGTACGAACAATATGATCTTCTAATGTATTCATTATTGATTGATGAAATGAATTGAATCATTCCTTTACTCAATTTACCCACAAAAAAATTAAAACTAAAAACAATTGAACACCCACTCAAGTTGCAACCTGCATGAGACTGTGTAGTGTCTGACTATGCAAACATAACTCATTTCCTGCTGAATGTATTGAAAACAAAATAGTCCATTTACCATTTTTCAATGTATAAGAACTAGCCTGATGAGTGATGATGATGGGCAATTGGTTGGAACCTTTGTTATTGTTTGGCTAGAAATAGCTATTAATATGTTATTATTCTTCATTTGAAACCAGTTTGATCCTGTAAATGGTGTGGTACTTCTGGATTGCAATGTGGCTAAATTTCGAATAACAGAAGCCACTACTCCAAATGGCCCATGGAATATTTTGTCATTTTAGGAGAGAAAACTCACAAAACATTTTGGGCTGGCTCCTAGACATGTCCATTTCACTCAATCGGAATGCTCTTTCCACATAATATATACTGGAATATTAGTGTGCCAGAAGAAACGAATAAGCACGTAACCTTCCCTTCAGCTATACTTGTACATGTGGATTTTCAATAAAGGCAGAAAAGACTTCTTTGCACCTTTTCAAGTAGTTTTCTCATTCTTTCATCAAGAATGATCATGAAGATAATATGAGTGCATGGTGTAGCATGATCATGAAGATAATCTATATGCATTGTGTAGCAGATTAATAGAAAGAGCAAAGGCGAAGATGAGAAATGCATGGAACATAGACGAATACCTATGCCTTCTCGAATTGAGAGGTTTGGTCTTATAATTTCCTTGGAATTGACTAGGAAAATATCACCAATATATAAATGATTTGTAGGGACATAAACACTGCACAGCTCTTCATCTCCATTATCATTCTGCAACCAGAAAAAATCCAGCCAGATTCAAAAGGTTCAGCATCACAGCAGTTAAAGCTTCTTTGTACTTACATATTGTCACTTCATCTGGATGAGATATATAACTAATTAATTGTTTGTAATCACTCCATCTGCTTCTGCTATGGCACTGCATTGCAAGTATTTTGTTTTGGCCCTACTAAGTTTGGAATCTTTTTGGGATCTGTGTGACACCCATCAACAGAGATGCCTACATGGAAATGGGATTGGCAGCTTTCACTATATTCATGAGTTATGGCCTGAGTTGACAGTGATGTAGGACAGGATGCCCTAAATCAATGAAAAGGGGAAGACTTTAGAAGAAAGAGAAAGGTTCTTTTAATCGGGAAAAGAAGGGACAAAAGGGGAGAAACAATAGATGAAATAGGGGAAAGAATCAGAAAGAAACAAAGCTAGAAATTTCAATAACTCCCAATCAATAATTCATCAACATAGAACTTCTCTTAACTTCCTACAAAGTAACCTATTTATAGAACATAAAGGAAACCCTAATGCAACCCTAATATATTGCTTATAAATAAAACCCTAAGTAAATAAATAAAAACAATAATCCAAACCATCCATCAAGTTGATCCACATGTTGATCACTTGATGTACACATCAAATCTCAAAAATAAATTATCCAAAAAATCTCAAATAAGAAATTCCTAAAAATAAATAAACCCTAACTTATGTATGGTCTCATGACACTCTGCAATGCATCACAGTGTGTTCTGCCAATCCTTGTCTCATGGCTTTTTTTCTCTGAACTGAATAAACTATCCATTCATAAGAATCAGACCATTACACTTGGGTATTTTACACTCTCATTGTCACTTAAACATTTTAGAGAGCTCCTTAATTTTAGTCAACTTAGGGAGATAGACTAGTGCAAAGCACCCTAAAAATTTCTATGCAATCATTGTGCATCTCAAGCTTGGATAAAGGACACAGGTGGGATTGGGTTGGCAAGTGTAAAAAAATTTCCATATATTTTATCAAGAATAGCAATGCCACAATGATTCTCAAATTCACACTGAAGGATTCACCATCAATGGCACATTGCATTGAGAGCAGGAGATTTTTATTGTTATTATTATTTCTTTTCTCCCTTTACCCCCATCTTGAAAGGCGTAAGCCTGGTTTTTGTAAGGACAATGGGATGAAAAACAGAAAAAGAAATAAAAAAACACTAAGGATTTACATGAAGGCACCATTAATTGATGATGAAAAACCAATGATACCCCGCAAGAAAAGAATCCAAAAACTCCAATGCAAGGACGAAAGTGGAACAACAATAGTAACAGCAGCTGTGACTAAGCAATGACTCTTTAAAGAAAATTCAATGTTTATTCTGAAGGATAGTAAAAATGAAACACTTTCTAATCTAATAGATACCTGAAGGACCACTGATGATGTAATGAAGCCAAATGCATACTCGCCAGGACGTGGATGACGAATTATTGCAACCTCTTTAAAAGCCATGGTATTTTGGTCTGTAAAGAGATTCAAGTCATTTCATATCCATTTGTAATTACTAAAAGGCTATTTTGGCCTGCAAAGGTCTGTAAAGAAATTCAAGTCAAAAATTTAAAAATGATAGGTCACTTATGAAAAAGTAATAGAATGAGGGGAATTTGACATGTACATCCATCTTTATGCGTGAGTGGACAATTTCATGCCTGGTTGGGCAATGTAGTAGTAAGGTGAAGAAACCCACCAAGGAAGAATTCTATGCTAGACTGGCCTGCAGTTCTTGGTCCTCAAACAGTTCTCCATTTTGCAAATGGACACTGTAGAGTGCCAAGAGGCAATCATACGTGCCCCAGAAATGGCTAGATTGCCCCCACTTAGAACTCGCCAAGAGTTTGCAGTCCCTTCATGGCTCCCATGTTAGCTTCTTCATCTTCGCCACAGGTAGCAATCCCAAATCCATGGATCAACATCCATTCCAAACAATCTCCACATCATCAAGCTCCCAAAGCCCAACTCATTACTAGCTGTGTTGTCAAGCTCACACATTCATCCATTGCCGCTATAGCATGTGGACCTATTACTGGCTATATAAAATTCTTTTATCAACACACCTCTTTTTGATTTTTGTATTTGAGGTTACAAGACTAAGTATGCAAGGTAACTGGCTTATGAGGATGGAGAAGCTGAAGTCTGTGGAGACTGTAAAGCTGGGTCACCAAAAGATAAGATGATAAAGAAAAAGCCATTTGCTGTGCAAGGAGCCAAGTTAATTTATCACCCATTCAATGTTCAAGATTCTAGCTCATGTGTTAAATAAATGGGTGGAGTTAGGACACCAGCTTCTCTTGATGCACACTGAGAGGTCAGCATGAAAGTTTCTCCGATATGCATGGTAGTTCTATGACCAACTAATTGGCAGGGGTGAAGGAAGAGAAACAAAGAAAGACAGCACACAAACAGGGGATGGGTGGGCAATATTAAGGATATATTGGTCATTGCATCTAAAAGTAAACAGCTGTTCAACTTCCCGTAATATCATTGGCCTATTTATTATTACCTCTCAAAATTGTATGGGTTATAAGCAATTTTGGAAACTATTTCGACTAATATGAAATTGAATGATAAATCTGCAGGCTGATATGAAATTTTCCCAAAAACAAGCATAGAAACTTTCCCTTGCCAATCAAAAAACAATTAATAACACTAGAAGAAATTAGCATTACCTGGAGAAATAGCAGCACTGATTTGCTTGGAGGCTGAATAAATGTGCTTGACAAAGGGCATCCTCTTTATAAAACATTCACCCAGCCAGATAACAGTTGCACCCAACCATGATGAAACAAATATCCCAACAAGAAATACAAAAAATAAAGATGTGATGAATCCAAGTCCTGCAGTTTGGAAAATAAAGAAAAATTTAAGTCATGGAGCGATGATATACATCATAGTCATTGAGGCATGCAGCGGCTGGTATGTCAAAAAGTAAACTAAATGCAAAAACATGACATTACATACAGTGTGTGGGGACACCACAGTGAACTAAAAAATATTCCACAACTGGAACAACAGTGCATAAGAATTGAAGAAGCATGCCAAAACGTAAATTTAATGCACAAACATAGTTTTACACATAAAATGACTACAATGAACTGAAAGCATTCCATGAATGGGGCAATTGTGCATAAGAATTGCAGAGGGAGGTCAAGCATAGAGAGAAGACTAATACAAAATGATCTTTCTTAACAGCCAAAAGAATCATTGGGACTCAGCAGTTTCAGCATGGTATCTAGCAAGGAGAAACTCAACAAAGTTGGGTAACCCTTTAACCTCAGGAATAATAGTGTTTGAAGTTTTGTTGGTGTAGCAACTACACAGGATATAACAGACCACTGTCTGAAGATTTGTTTGTGTGGCAACTGTACAGGATAGATTTGACCACTTACTGCATATGAAATTCAAGAGGGGAACTATTGACAAAGTCCGACAAAAACTTATTCAGCTACTGTAAATTCACATATTCTGAAACTGGATTTAATAAGCTGTCTCAATAGTGTGTAGAAGAAAATGTCTTGCCAGTATGTATTGATAGATCACAGCAGAACAGTGGTAAGATATGCAACATTCAGCCAGAACACAAAAGTTAAGAGGAAACTGCACAAGTCATTTGAAAACATTCTGCATGAGACTTGCAACTGATTACAGAAGACGACTCTGACTAAGTAATTCAAAGTGAAGGGAAAAATAATCCAACATTTGCAGCATCCAGAGGATAATTCATAGAATGACATAAGCATAGAAATATAATGGTTATAAAATCATTAATTCAAACATCAAAATGCCAGATTGTGTGTTTTCATACTTGAAAAGGAGGAAGATAAAGATGAAAAAAAGAAGAATATGGAAAAAGAAGAAAATGTCAATCACAAAGTGGACAAAGATAAAATTGATAAGATTGATAATGGGAAAGGATAAAGTTAATGATTATAACTATAGGTAATGATATAGAAAAAATATTGTTCAAGGTCGCCGAAATGGGTAAAAGTCAAATTACATTAAATTAGAAGGGAAAAGAAAAGGAAACCTCTTCTTGTCCTTTTTTCAATTAAGAAAAGATTTGCTTTGTAACCACATGCAAAAGCTGCAAGGCAAAATAACTAAAAGCTTCAAAGAAATAGCTCTAGTTGAGAAAATAATGAACCAGGTTTACAAATTTCCTTGTCAACAAGTAACTAGATTCCAATAAGAAAGCAGCTACTAAAAAAATACTTGCAATAGTTAGAAGCATACCAAATATGTTGACCCCAAGTCTAGCATAAATTGGGCTGAAGAAACTGTCAACGAACTGGACAAACCACCAGGTAATGAAAAACGTAACAGCAACGGGAAAAAGAACGACACTGCAGGAAGAGTAAATCCACAGTGAAATCTTATATGATCATTGTGACTTTGAAGCAAATGCTGAAGAAAATGAAACATTGGAAGCAAATGCTGAAGAAAATGAAACATTGGAAGCAAATGCTGAATAAAATGAAACATTGGAGAAACGAGGAGGCTTTACCATCCTGTCATAAACTTTTTTGAGACCCAGCTTTGAAGGACAGCGTAGCAGGCCTGATGAACCAAGCAGTCAATGACTTGACACAAACGGAGTGATGCATATTTCATCGTAAGGTAAATACAAAGAACAGAAAAATCAGATCGTCTTGTTAAATCCTAATTGTATGATAGAGCAGGATAATTCCAGAGATGAAAATACATGATGGTGAATCCATTGCTACGATCGATTGTCACTCCTCATAAGGACCACTGCTATCCATTATAAAGGGAAGAACAACCTGGGACTACCATATAAGATCATGGGTCACATGGAGTGTTCTAACACCTTCCAAGGGATCAAAATCTCTGGTACAGACCCTAAAATATCAACAATCAAACAAAGTAGCATTCAATGAACTGATCAATCATACAATAGGTAAAACCAAACACAAACTCAGCTAAATTTCAACTAAATCCAACCACGAATAGCCGATGTTTACAGCTCAAGAAGAAGATGTCATTCAGGTTTACGGGCGGCAGAATTACACGATCCAAATTGCAGAGCCTGTTGACATTGCTTGAAGTAAACAGTCTAAATCGGGTGGAAAAAATAAATCTCCCAATCTAAGCTATTAAAATCAGAGGCCATCACACAAACGGTGGATCTTGGATGTAGCGGATTTTACTGACCTTGCGGGTGGAAGAATTGGGGGAACTTGGGGGAGATTTCTCTGGATCTTCCGGATCTCCGTGGTTTTGACTGAGGGGAGTCGACGTGGAGGCTTCCTTCTCTTCCGCCATATTCTTCTCTTTCGCTTCCGCGGTTTACCTGCTAGATCGAAACCGCCGCTAAATTTCCCTGGAGGAAGCGTTTACACTACACACTCAAGGACAGATGGATGATGCGCGGGCTACCAGCCGCATCGACGTCGAAATCTCCAGGCCTACAGGTCTCACCAAACGCCACTGGCTAACAGCTTTAACCCCGACGTTGATTTTCTTTCCTGAGCATTTTTACACGCACTTTTTACCCGTAGTTATACTTTTACCAACATTTTTTAATTTTTTACAAAAATACCTATTATTAACGAAAATAATTGCATTTTTATCAATGACATTCGTATCTATTAAAAAAAGAAATATTTGCACTTTTTCCTCCATAATTTATTCATAATTATATTTTTATCAATATTTTGAAAATAATTACAAGATACCAACATTTTACTAAAATATTTGAATTTTAATAACCCAGTTGAGCTCCATCATATAACACTAAAGAGTATTGGTAAAACTATAAAAGTATTTATTAAAAAAATGATATTTTTAGAAATATTTTCAAAACATTGATAAAAGTATAATTAAAAAAATATTTGAGGTAAAATTATAAATATCCCTAAATGAAATAATAACTAATAATTCAGTATCATGCATTTGATTTAATTATATTTTATTCAAAGATTTATAAAATAAACATAATTTTTTATATTTTAAATAATTTTATAATTATTTCCTTACATTTTCTAATAATTAAGCATCGATGTGTAAAGATTTCATCTACATAATCATATAATTTATTAATTTTTCAACTATTTAAAGATATTTTTTAATTATTTATAAATTATAACTGCTTGAGACCTATGGCATGATATTGTCTACTTTGTGTTATGACCCAACCCTCAGGCCAAAGCCCACATGATTTTAAAAGACATCACTTTGTATCAGAATACGCAACCAAGCCAGGCCCCTTAACCCATAAGTAATATTGTCCTCTTTGCCACCCCTCTAACGAAATACCTCAGGCTTACAGTTTTATTTCCCCATCACAGAAACACATCACCTCGTATTAGAATATACAACCAAGCTAGGGAGACCCAACTCATTAATGATATTGTTCACTTTGTCACCCCTCTAGTAGGGTACTTCAAGCTCACAGTTTCACATCATCCTCACAAAAATGTGTTACCTTGTATTAGAATATGCAACCAAGCTGGGCAACTCAACCCATAAGTAATATTGTTTGCTCTATCACCCCTCTAGTGAGGTATTTCAAGTTCACGGCCTTATGGGAATGTATCATCACGTCTTCAACACCGAAGCCCCCACACTCAACTCAACAACTCTTCCCACACCTGGGTGATGTGGGATTTTGCAATCCACCCCTCCTCTAGAGCTCTGACGTCTTCTCTGGATATACCCTCATAGTCTATTGAGGTCAGCTCTAATACTAATTGTAACAGCCCGGGGTTTATTGCATGATATTGCTCGTTTTGGGTCATGATCTAAACCTCAGGCCAACGCCACCTCCACGATTTTAAAATGCATCACCTCGTATAAAAATACGCAGCCAAGTTGGGCCCACCAACCCATAGGTGATCTTGTTCATTTTTTCACCCCTCTAATGGGGTACTTCAGGCTCATGGTTTTACTTCCCCCTCACAGGAACACATCACCTGTATTAGAATACGCAGCCAAGTTGGGCCCTTAAACCCACAAGTAATATTGTCCACTTTGTCACCCATCCAATGGGGTACTTTAGGCTTACAATTTTACTTTCCCCTTACGGGAACATATCATGTCTGTAACATCGGAACCCTCACACTTAACCCAATAACTATCCTCTTACCTAGGTGATGTGGGATCTCACATAAATATAATTTATGATGTAAAAGAAAAACTATTAAGGTTTGTTTAAAATTATCGTAATGATTTAAAACTAATTTTGCTATATTTAGAATTATTTAAAATTACTTGTAATAATCTTAACTAGTTTAGAAATATATTAGAATAATTTTAATAGATTTAAAGTCATTTTTAATTATTTAAAAATTTAAAAGCATGATTGTTGAATTATTTAAAATACTCAAACATTCTAGATATATCACAAGTGGTTTTAAATTATTAAAATAATTTTAAACAAATCTTGATAGATCCTATTTTCCTTTGCATTACAAATTATATTTATAAGTAATTAGAAAATTTTAAATAGTTGAAAAATCAATGAATTGTAGAACTATGTAGATGAAATCTTATACATTGATACTTAATTATTTAAAAATGTAAGGAAATAATTATAAAAAAATTTAAAATATAAGATAATATTTCATATTTAATTTCTAAATTTTAGAATGAACTCTAACTAAACTATAATGCATAATAATTAATTACTAGTTACCTTTCACTTAGGATCATTTTTACTTTTACTCCAAATATTTTTCTCAAAATTTTGAAAGTAATTGTAAAGATACCAACATTTTATTAAAAATATTTAACTTTTACTAACATTGTTTAGTTCCGTTAGATGAAACTTAGGAGTGTTGGTAAAAGTTAAATATTTTTAGTAAAGTATTGATATTTTTATAATTATTTTTAACATATTGGTAAAAGTGTAATTATGGATAAACTATGGGGTAGAAATGCAAATATCCCATCAAATAATACTAAAACGTTTTTTTTTTCCTTTCTCTTTTGAAAATTCCTATGTTACCCCTCCAATGTTTTCAAACCAAATACTGCCGCCAAATAGGGCGGAAATGAAACCACTGCCACTGTTATCACACGAACTGCCTACAGCAAATAGCATTGCTAGCGCTACATGAAACAGCCACTTCTTCTTGCAATTCACCGGTGAGACTAGAAAAGAACCCATTAGTTTTTATATGCTTCTGTCTCTCACCCTTTTTGCCCACACATTGCATTGCTTTGGTGGCTGTGAGTCGCGAAACTGGGTAGTAAGGCTAATTGACAACAGGCAGGCGTAAATGCTCTTACAAATCTGATAACTAGCGTTGCATTGGTTCGCTGCTATTTGGACGGTAGCAAATGAGTAGCAGGGATTGGCAACAGGGCAAGCTTCTAACTGAAGAGCACCCAAATTGGACGAATGGGATTTAAAGCTGGCATGCGGGCAGACCACTGGATCGTGAAACCAGTGTGCGTTGATAGTGGTTCTCTAGAAGGTTGGTCAGATGGCAAGTTGCTGTGCTGATCGGTGGCGCAGATCCGGTTGTTGGTGGGCTGTCGTTCGTGGAAGCAGAGCATGCTAGTGGATGGAGTCTTGGAGTGATGAGCAAGCGACACCGCTTGTTGGCGGACACACGAGAGATGTTGCAGATTTGGGTGTGAATAGTGGGTTCACTGATGGATAGTTTCTGCTTTTGCCGCGGATGATGAGGAATGTGCAAGGTCTGGTGGAGCGTGAATGGCAACGACAGATGAAGACAATCGCTGCGGTAGAGCAGCAGTTCCTCTCACGAGAAGATAAAAGCTTCGTCAATGCGGTCTGGTGGGTGTAATATAGGAAATTCGAAACCTAGCTCTTGATTAACTTATTTGCTGATTGTTCTAATCTTCTTAATTCTGATTTGAGAGTCTCTATGTTTGCTTAAGTATTATTTTCTTTTTGGTCTTCTTTGTCTTCTTCGTTTCACTCCCATTTTTAAAAGCCTTTCTTCTTTGGTAATTTGCTCAACTATGTCATATGCTATTTCCCTAATCCCTTCCTCTCTTTTTTTCTACATCAAGAACCTCATGGCAAGTATAAGAGCCAAGAGGGTGAAATGTTTTCACCACCCTTTTATCATATCTTTTGATGTGATTTAGTACCTTCATTACCTAACAATCCTATTTTTTAATTATTATCTATATTTTTAAATATTATTTTACATCTTTTCATATAAAAATTTATATATTTTTTAT
>JAYJMB010010971.1:127290-149262 GCA_036873735.1 Pouteria campechiana
AAGGAAAATCGCAATTAACGTAACACGTGTTTTAATGATAATCAATCTTATAATTGAGTTTAGGAGGCATGAAAAATAAAACTTATAGTTAACAGCGGTTGTTCCCAATGTCCCGGGCAGGCCGAAAAAATGGTGCGTGTAAAGCGTAAAGCGTATGTGGAAGAAGCCGAGCCCAAAAGCGGAGGCATTTCAACCATTTCCAGTTTCCCTCAGGTAGCGGTTGGTCGTTGGTCCTTTTGCTTACGCAGAAAGGAGAGTCTGAGATGAGAGTTGATTAAGCATCAGGAATAGCAATAGCAACATCAAAGTTATTTGCCCAATTGCCAAATGGATGCCCTTGCCATTGCAACTATGCCGATTACGATGATATTGACGATGGTGATTTTCATACCATCTTCTCAATCCCTCATCTTTGATCTACATTCAGGGCGAACCAAATGCATTTCTGAAGAACTACGCGTAAATGCAGTTACCGTCGGTCAATACAAGATTCTCATCGACCCACCTCACAACCACAACGTCTCTGCCAGGGTCTCTCTCTCCCTCCCTCCCTCTCTCTCTCTCTCTCTCCCCACCTTTTTTTCTCCTAACTAGTACGTGATTCTTGAATCATGTATCGATGGATTCAGGTAAATGGGCCAGACGGTTACGGCATACAGAAAGCGGAGAGCGTGGAATCAGGTGAATTTGCATTCACCGTAACCCAACCTGGGGAACATACCATCTGCTTTTGGACTCCGTATTTCGACCTCTCAACTAACTTTCCTATTGAATTCATATGGAAGACTGGTTTCGCTGCTAAGGACTGGGCTGATTTCGCCAAGAAAGATAAGCTTGACGTACGTTTTCTTTATAATTATAGGAAAACAGTGATAATAACAACCGTCCTCTTAAAGTTCCCATTTGAAAAGCTTTAGTTTTGTCCGTGCTTGGCATTCTTTCAAACCCACGTGTGACACAGGAGAACACAAGAGGAAACATTTGTCTGAATTAGTGAATTGAATTAAAAAAATTAGTTGAATTTGAGAAATGATAGAGTGCATTGCATTTGTCTAAAAGAAACAATCTTTTGATCTTTGCTAGCTGTTGAAGGAAATTGAAGGCATGGTGTAAGGCTATGGTTATGCTTCCGCTGTGCTTTTGATTTCCTTCGGGGATATCATAATAACTTATCATCATCCTGTGCAATCCATGCATATACTGAGTCTTCCATTGCCAATTGTCTCTTTAGTATTCTCCTATCCTCACTTTTTTATAAAGCAAGAACACCAGATGGTAGACTACCACTACTCCATGGAATCACTAAGATTGGATGTTTACTTGTACTGCTAGAACTTCCACTCCTATTTTTGATATGTTTTGGGGTCTCATGAAGTTCTCTTTCTATTCTAACTTTCTTCAACTAAGAGAGGGAGGAATAGTTACTGTTTTGTGGCCTAGATTCATGCTTCTCCACCCTTTGCCATAGACAGGAAAGAGAATAAGAAGAAGCGTGTAGTGAGGTGGTTCTGCCATTCCAAAACAAGTGAGAAGAAGCATAATTGCTTAGTATGCATAAGGCTACTCAATTGGCATCATGGTTGTGCATGCTAACACACCATAGATGCTGTCAGACCTTGGACAGGTGTATATTCTTATATACTCTTATGGCATTTATCTAATGGCCACCAAGCTTTAGTGTTTTGGCTCCCCTAATTTGGGCATGTAATCACACAATTGATCCTAACCAACTGTGCTTCCATGCGCTCCTCTCTTGATTTCCTTCAACAGTTACTTGAAATGAGTAAGCATGACAAATCAAGCACAGCATCAAACAATCTGGTTAGCAGATGAGTCATTGGATTTTTTTTAAGCTTGGAGTCCTTGGAAGGAAGTACTCCCCTTTGACAATGACTGACAAAACCCAGATTCAAGTAATGTGATGAATTCTGTAAAGTTAACAATTCATGAGTCTTGTGATGACTTTATACACATACGAAAGAAAAAAACGAGTTTGATCCAATCCCCAAGTTGATTCCTGTATGACTCTCAACTTGTTGACTTGTTCTTAACAACACATCAGAGAAGTCTTTACAAACAATATAGCCATTATCTTGACTAAAGTGCAACTGAAAGAGGCCAAGGAGTTTAAGACCTGGCAGCAGCATCTTGGACATCTGACCTCTGAACCTTTTGCAGATGAAACCAATGCAAATCACTGAGTAAAGGTTCAGAAGCAAATTCAAAACATAGTGGACAGAAATTTTCCTGAAGCATACCCATTGAATCTAGTGGTAAAGTGGTAAAATTCAAATAGTAATGTGTGGTGTAGAGGAATCAACATATGGTTTCCTATTGACCAAAACGTATGGCATGGACAATAATGGTGAAGGAATTTAGTCTTGTTCTTTTCTGGTTACCATGGAACTGAACCTTGGTAAAAAGACAATGTATGAGGTCACCATGGATCTCTTCTTGCAACAATCTCACCAGGTTTTTACTATCCTTGGATTTTGAGCTGACAAAGAACTGCTACGTGCAAGTTCAAAATAATCAACAGGGACCTTCCATGGTTTGCAAAGTGTTTCTTCCTGTTGGTTTAGCCTTTTCTTTGTTCACCTAGATTTTTGAAACCAGGTGTCACATTTTAACTGAAGGAAAATGCCTTATCTTAATAGATGACACAGGCAGCCTCAGATCAGTTCCATTATTTGAAGAGGTCATAGTATATTAAAAAAAAAAATTAAAAAGAAAAAAATCATATCAAAAAAGAATTTATAACCAATTCTCATCAAGGGATTGTCTGTCTTTTCTGTCCCTGTATCTCCTTACACTTGCAATGCAGTGCATGTGTTGTTGCCTGGTTCACATATTTGCAGTGAGACTCCTTAGCAGTCTTGTTCATCATTTTAACTTCAGTAGATACTTAATCCATTTTCACATTTGGTCAAAATGAAACTTTCGAAAGAAAATTTTAACATATGAAACATCTCCAACATGCACCTTGGTTGCAGTGTGCCCAGACAACAGGAGCAACTGATATGACAGTCATTGTTTTTCCCTGAGATGTTTGGGTTACAGTTATCCGATTTTCACTATCTTCCCTATCAAATTAATATGATAGTGATGGCCGATTCCCTAAAGTGTGGTGAATCCTACACTTCTTTGTGGAGGAAATTAATAATGCTAGAAAATCAGATTAAGCCATTGGAAACCTTCTGGATAAAGCAGGAATTTATGTTGAAGTTTGTAGGTTTATTGCAGGTAGAGGTTCCAAATTAGATGTTGCAAAGATGTTTGAAGTGCAATTTAGCCTCTGACTACCACCTTGCCCCTTTCATTCTAGTTTCTGATGTCCATAGAGTTTAAAGGGGAGGATGATTATGAATTTTGAGTGGCTTCATCGGTTTGAAATATGGACCTCAGTACGGATGAATCCATGCATTTCTCCATGCAGTCGTGGTCTACAAGCCTGCTCGAAATATTGGAAGTCGGCAACCAACTGTTGCTTTCCTTGCACATCTTTTAATACTTTTAACTCATTTATTTTGGCCCACTCCTTCACCATATGGTAAAACCTATAGAAGTACCATTCCTCCCTGACTTCAATCCTAACAAGATCTTGAATTGCTGACCTTACAGTGAGAATCTGCACTGCTTGTTGCCAGAGACAAGTGTCACAATTTATGTCACCTCTTCAGATCCCAAAGATGTTTGACATCATTGCTGGTTGGAATTCTCAGTGTGTTCTCCAAGTAACGCAATTCAATCTGGGCTGCCCCACCCCATCTCATTTTTGTGTGATATACAGAGTTTTTTGCTACTCGATTTTTTTCTTTGGTCCTCGGGTCCACTCTTCTCCTCATTGGGTTGCTGATACTTTGTTGTCTTCCTTGAGAGATAATTAGGATGCAGTAGCTTTGTCATTTCTAGACTTGTAATTTGCAGGGGGGTAGGGTAATTAGGATGCAGTAGCTTTGCCATTTCTATACTTGTAATTTGCAGGAAGCAAGTTGGTAATGTTTCAGTCTTCTTTTCTCTAGATACTGCTTTTTCTTCAGGAAAATCAACTTCTCCAAATAAGCGATGACGACAACAACACAAGTAGGCTAAACTAGTCCTATTACAGAGAAATTTTTTCGAAATCGCTGTAGATATGGCACCTACAATATAACCTGCGGAATGGTTTTTACTAGTTTTACGGAAGACAACAACAATTAATTGTTCATTTGAATGGTTTTTATTAGCTTTAGGGAAAAAGAACAAAGATTAATTTGTTCTTGGCTATATTAGTTCTACTTTCTTTTGACATGGATACTTGGCTGTTTGATCTTATCAAGCTTTGGGTGTCATCTTTCATGCTCTCTTGGTTTCTCCCTCTCGCAAAGTTTGACAACATCAAGCTTTGACTTAAAGCAGTTCAGGCTCAGATAGGACAAGAATTTTCATCTTCTGATAAAACAGCCGTTAGTAAGGAAAATCATAATAATGCTAACAATTAACAGAACTAATTATTAGGCAGATTGTCTGGCATAAGCTTCTTCTGCTAGGTGATTGAGAGCCTGGGACTTGCACCAATTGCAGCATGTAAATACTATTTTTAGTGGTAGTTGATGGAGATGGCTTAGGTAATGCCACTTGATAATTTATCACAGAAAGGTCTTGTGGTTTACATGGTCTGGTTTTCGTTTTATTTGTGTTATATTCCTCGGTGTCCCTTGTTCAAAAGCCTCTAAAAAAGAGATTTTTGAGCATGATAGGTTACAACAACTGAACTTCCATCGTGAAATATTTTTTTTTATCACAAACTTCAGCATTTAATGTTACTGTTGTTTTCGCCTTTGACCATCTCTTTCTTTCTAGTTTGGATACATTGAAATCAGATTTATGAGTTTCCCTTGTCAGCTTCTTGATTTGTTGATTGCTTCCCTTTAGGCAATAGGTGTAGAGCTAATGAAGATGGAAGAAACGGTGGTTGCCATCCATGAAGAGATGATTTTTCTGCGGGCCAGGTACAGTCAACTACAACTGTTTCTAAATGCATGCCAATTTTTCAGTGATATTGATTAATCGTTGCATAATTTTCAATCAAGGGAGGAGGAGTTGCATAAACTTAGCGAGGCAACAAACGGAAGGATGGCATCCTTGAGCATCTTGCCCCTTGTCATTTGTCTGGGAGTCGCAGGCTTGCAGATATTGCATTTGAAGAGGTTCTTTGAAAGGAAGAAGATTCTTTGATGCTTTAGTAGAATACGGAGAACATAACAAGCGCAATTGCACAGACACTACAGTTGTATCTTTTCACTAATTTCATTCTAAAAAGCTGATACATTCCGCTGTTTTTGATGGCAAGAAAATTTCAACTGAATCGTCTCTTGTGCATGGAGCTTACAACTGTATGCATTATGTTTTTTATTCAAGAAAAGTGCTGCAACGATTATAGGATCCATTCAATTTGAGTCAAAAGGAAGAAGATTTTTTGATACTGTTAACAGAATAGAGCAAGTGGAAGGAGACGGATGTTACGATCGACTGCAGTTGGTGTTCTTGTTATGTTATGAGGAGTTAATTTCCAACCCATTTCATTTGACAGAGAGACTCTTCTGTGCATTAACAGAGTAAAGCGAGTGCATGTGCGATATGACCATACGCTTTTGTTGCTCTTATCTGAGAAAAATGTTAATAGGATAAAGGATCCATCCAAAGGTAATATGGCAAGCGATCATGTTCACACATCAGAGACGATACACAATGAGAATTGAATTAACATGAATCCGTGTTGTCTCAAGAAAGAATGACAATTAAGCAATCAATCTCTTGGAGTAGCCAACTGCAATGGACTCCCTCTCTGCCTCTGCTTCACATCTCAAAGTTAACAGCATAGCTCACAATAAATCACATGAATCGAAGTTTAATCAAGCTAAGAAGTGTGGATCGGGAGTTCTTGAAGCCTTTCGGGGCATTATTGAGCCAAGAAATCAGTTGTAACTTGGACTGTCACTGCTCAAGCCTCGTAAATGCAACACAGTTGTCCACTATAGGCAAAGGTGCTTAATTCCATACATCATATTAAGCTGCCGAAGCAACCTCAATAGCACTGCCTAAAGGCCAGGCTGCTTCAACAAGAAAATTCCCATACTTTACTTGCTTCACCAATGTGATCTCTTGCCACGGATCCAAACCTGTACAGAAACAGCAGAAGGGAAAATCAGAATCACAATATCCACACAAGCATGTCTCAGTATCAGCCAGGTGCTAGTAGAAACATACCAAACCCATCAATAAGCAATGTGTACTGATACACAAGGTCCATGCATATGTAAGGCAAGTTGCCCTCTTCAACATTTGGATATGTCCCCTTGGCTTCCTCTAGACTTGATTGGCAAGCCTGTTTTGCTGCATCCTCAAATTCTGAAGGCTTAACTTTGGCAACAGGCTGCTTTGAATCTATAAAACCAGCCTGGATGTGGAAAGATAATGATTATAACTAGTGATGAAGTATTATTTTTTCAGATTAAACAAAAAGTTTGAAATTTATTCTTCTCATCATGACGTATAAATGATATTCTAACTTTTGTCCGGACAATGAATTATCAATTGACAACAACTCGAAAAAGAAAAAGAAAATACCTTACATATAAGATGAATTCTAAGAAGGATAAATAGAGAGAGCTCGAAGTCATGGAGGACCATAGGAGGAGGAAATCAAAAGAAAAACTAACTTGGGGAACAAAGCCACCACAGGGACTGCAAGTGACTGACAAGATAGCATGAAAAACTGGTGTTTGAATTATGAACAATAAATTAAAAAAAAAAAAAACAATAGGAAAAGAATCAATGATAAAAGATAACATTGGCTTCTCCAAAGAAGCTACACAGAATCCATCTTTCAGATGAAAATCTGTCTAGCAAAAAACTAAACCCAAATTTCCAGAAATGAAAGAAAATAATGCGTCTTCCAGAAATCTATAATCATCACCTCAGCAGCCCTGTCATAGAAGAAGGATGCAACAAGTAGATTCTTCTGTCCATCCCCACCACCACCATTCCATATTCCACCGAATGTGCATTTCATATAATTACATGTTGATTCATTAACTTTGAGAGCCTTGACAGCAACCCTCCTGCACTTTTCCAAGCTGGCACCTGAATCCATAGCTGATGCATCATAGGTAGAACCACCATACTTGTATGTACCTTTATAACAAAAAGGAAAGTATCTTAGAGAAGCTTTAACATCAATTTTCAGTCAAACAAAAATTGAAAATTTTGATCAATGTTTTTTAGGTACGGAAAAAACAAAGCAACTAGACTCTTCAGACATTCTAATGGTTTAGGATTTTAGCAGCACTTTAGTTATTCTAAAAAAATTAGGTCGAACTCTGGAAGCAAGTTACTTTTTCCATTCCTTCTTTTCTTTTTTTACCCCTTTTGCTTAAACTAACATAAATAAATAATTTATGAAGCGAGCTTTACCCATGTATGAAGCAAAAGCTATCAAAATGAAGTACTTAAAAGGTAGTTTTTTGAACAAAAGAGAGCCTCAGCACTAGTGATCATCTTTACAGAGTGCACTACTAAGTCATTCTCTTATGGGTTTCCTGTTAAATGTACTTTAAGCTGTACCCCCTCCTGATAAAACACATAAGAGCTGGTTCCCTTACATTTGAGATAGAATTAACTCAATCTGAACAGCAAAGAACTCCACTGTGCACTGGTAAGCTAGCAAGGTGAGTATACTTGCAACAGAGAGGAGGTCCACATCATGTAGTATTTCTTTGGATTGGTGCAAGCAAGATGCTCACAGACGACAATATCATTAAAAAGGGACAGAGGAGGCGAATGGCAAATGTATGTTCCCCATGTTTGTTGAAAGCAAGTCAGGGAACCACATTTTATGTTTTGTTCACACAGTTAGTTTCAAAGCATGGTTTGCAATAAAATGAGCATTCAGACAACAGAATGAGACATGATGCATTCTTCTCTCAGCACTTACTATTAATGGCATTGATGTGGAAGCGAACAACTGGACTTTCAAGAGTAAATGATCTAGCTCAAAATCTGTTTTGCATCCTCTACAAGTAATTAAAGGACTGGGGCCTTCTCTGAAAAATAATTGAAAATCTAGATTTTTCCTTTATTTCACCAACCTCAAGAGAAGGGTTTTAGGGTCAAAAATTCACTGCATTTATGGACCCTTGTCATCCTGTGGTTTCATATAATAAAGTAATCACTCTCTGTGTGCATGGGCATGTGCAAGAGTTGATGGGTGGGGGGAAAGGGGTCCAGCAAAAATATAATGGGATTAACTAAGACTTCCACATACCATGATATCCGCCTAAAATGCATGGATTACCATGACCATCCCCAACCTTCAAAATTTCAGCCCGAGCTGCTAATAAACCATAGTTCAGGTAACTGCAGAACAAGCACAAGCTCTATTAGGGGATATCGTGTTGAAAACGAATCCACAGCAAGTTAAAAAAATTACAACCTTATGATCTTGCGGGCATCCAACTGATATTCAAATTTAGCCATGACAACTGTGGTTAATTTGCAACACCTCTATGGTGAGGAAGCAAGCCCCAAACACCCTACAGGCGGTTGCACAAGTTCCAAATATGTCAAGTTGTTGATGTCTTAGAGATTTTTGGTGTAATACCTGTGGATATTTGGCACATACTTACTTCTTGATGGAACTGCTCTGAAGTTAAAAGATAAGCCAAAAAGGGAGAAATTAAAACCTATGCACATAGAGGTAATATTTGGTCCGCTTAAGCTTCAGTTCCTTCACATATGAATAATTCCCATCTGACGTTTTTGGTGACTTTGCAGCATCCTTTTCTGAGATAGCATATGCCATTTGAACTGATCCACCTCCAAGATCAACAACACCAACAGTACTTGAGTATTTCTTTCCCAGTCTTCCCAGCAGATAGTTTATAGTAACCTGCATAAGGTCAAGCAACTTCAGGAGAAAATAAAAGGCTAAAGAGGGGCCATAACCAGGGGCCAGGTCCAGCACGTGCAGGATAATGGGAGGGGTGAGCTGGAAACAGTCCTAAACTTCAGCTTTTTCAACACAAAATAGCTGATCTCAGACTTGAACCCACATTCCCACAGTGGCAGTCCAACAATAGATCCAGAAAGCAGGTTTATGAAATTAGTGTAGGAATGTATGATCATTATGATCTGTCCCAAGACTATTAGTAATCACATTCAAGATAAATGTATTGATCTGACCCAAAACTATTAGTAATCACTTTCAAGATAATTGTATTACATAGCATTCTACAAGTTAGTTGAACTTGTAAAGATGCTTTTGTGAGGAATCATCCAAGTTCCAAAAAGTGAAAATCTAGTGTCTTTACAAGCATCCAAGCCATTCTTTTTGTATTTAGCTACCATCCTAGGTCAGGGTTGGTTCAAGGCTCTACATGAGAGGAAGACCCAAAATGAGGTGAAAGATGGTAAAAAGGCATTCAATAACCTACCATGTAACAAGAAGTGAGCATTGAGAGTGGAATGATATGACAGGATTCATGTAGCCAAGTTGAATTGGACAAGGTTTTGATGGCTGTGGTAATCTGACATATTTTACTCTCCTCTTCCCAGCAAATGCAAGTGACTCTGAGGGAATTTTAAGTTCCTAGCCCTTTTCAGATGCAAAATCTCAGCAACGTAAGTGTTCAGCGTTTGGAAGCACGAAGCATATACTAGAACTACAACTAAATAAACAAACAACATTAGGAAGGACATAATCACAGACTTCACAAGTAATTGGCAAAAGCTGCATGTGTCACTGTCAACAGAAGATATCTTCACAAAGTTATCATTAGCATGGTTGATGAACTTATTGCTAGTCTATAGGTCTTATTTCAGTGTCTTGATGGTTGGCATTTTTAAATCATGAAGTTCTGTTCCCTTCAATTTAGGACATGACGCTACCTCAAGCCATCTTCATGTAAGATGAGGTTGATCCTGAATCACCATCTCAAGAAGAGAAAATGGGGACTCACAAACATGCAGTATGCTTGGATCTATTCATGCATCGATGCATGGGTATTCCAACCAACAAACAAGGAAAAGAGATGCAACTCCAATTTTCTGGGAGAATGGCAAGATTACGAAAACAATGAAGATGATGATGCTATGGAAACATGAAAAGGCAAGATTATATAACACACCCATTGATAGGCACCTTCCTGAGTTCCATCTAGAACATTAACCCACTCTGGTTTGGATTTGAAAGAGCTCTTGTCTTCCAGGAAATCCCTGACCTATAAAATTAAAAGGTCAAATAATTAAAATGCAAGGATTTCTCTGCCGGTAATAACTTAACATTAGATAGAATCATTACAGAGATGAGAAAGTTTATACTAGAACCTGTTACAGCATAAGGAAAATATAGTTTAAGGGCATTTTTAGAAATTTTTAAATAAGCAATTCGTGGGGTTTATTTAGATTATTTTTTAATTCTATATCAATATTAACAACATAACAGATGTGTAGGTAAAAAATAGAGTTCTAATGTAATTTAAATATTTAAAAATAAAATAAAAATTCTATAAACTTTTTGTTTAATGGGCTTTCATTGAGCTTAATAGGCTTATGAAAATTCATTAACACCCAAGAAAGAAATAACAGACTTTAACAGTGTTTAACTAAATTCAACGCAATTTTTATTAAACTTGATTAAAGCCATTAAAATCTGTTACTATTCATTAAATCTTTCATAGGCTTTGATGGGCCTTAACAAGTTAAATAAAAGCCTATTGAAGTTTTGTTAAACTCTATTAGCCTATGAAATGTTAACGGACTTTAACATAATTTAACAAAATTTTAATGGGCTTTTATTAAACTTTGTCAAGGCCCATCAAAGCCTGTGAAAGATTCAATAAATAATAACGGACTTTAATAGGTTTTAACTGATTTTAATAAAAATCGTGTTGAAGTCTATTAAAATCTATTAAAGCCCATTAAAGATCATGAAGTTTAACAGACTTTAACGAATTTTAACAGAATTTAATAAATCTTAATAAAAGTTATTAAAAAATGATAACATTAGGTAAAAAAGGTTAATTTGCCTTTGACAATCAAACCATTTCTATCAGTGGATTTCTGATTTGATGGCGAACAGACAGTTGATATCTAATTCTAGCAATTTCTCACTAGAACCAGTTCTAGTGAGACTGTACAGGGATGTAGTTCCATTTCACTCTACTAAATGCATATGGGTGACAAAGTGCAGCATGATACAGGAATTTATACTTCCACGGTTCCACCATATTCTTAAGCTGAAACAACATGGTTAATTCAGTTACAAACGCAATGTCTTATAAAAACATTAAAATAAAAATAAAAACTGTAAAATATAGAAACAAAAAAGTGCCACTGTCACATTGGGAACCCCACAGAAATGAAGACTCCTTTACCATGTTCACAGTTGTAGATGTGGCCATAAGTCAAGGATAGATTCAATAGAATATAGCTAACATGACTACTTAGTTATGGACAGAAATTGACATGTGATTCCTTCAATTCTATTTTTCAAAAATTATAAAAAGAAATATTGAAATCCAACTGTTAAGAATTATTTGTATGGCTTGAGAAGGGGAAAGGCCAAGGACTCCAAAGAATGATTGAAGATCATAAAGGGGACTTACTTGAAGATCGAGGAGTGGTTTAATTGATCAAGGACTAGAAGAATGAGGGTGGTTCAGTCAACCGAGTGAGTGGTACACCTGTGAGTAATAGCAGTTAGTGGGGGTTGAGGGAGTGTGTCCTCTGAGGCACAGGTCAAATGCTTCGGGCAGTTTGTTGTTAGGAGAGATGACAAGAATAGCCAAGGTGTACTACTAAACAGATTCTGATTGTAAGGAGGAGGATGTTGGATGAATAGGAACAGAAATAAGAAAAAGGCATTCAACTGTTTCTTAAAGAAAATACTAACTCTGTGGCTGAGTGATGAGTTTGGTCAACTTGAATAGGCAAAAGGTTGGAAAGATCTGTAAAGCAGGCCTTACTCATCTATTTTCTGTGATTCTTCATTCCAAAAAGAGCACAAAACAAAAAAATTGGTACCAGAGCCAACCATTCACAAGAGAAGGAACAGCAAAGATGCTGAGAGGAAACAAGAATAAGATCAAGGAGAATTTCAGTTGCTGACGGGCAACTCTTTAGAATTTGCCGTCCTTTTGCATTTCAGCATTTTTTTGGTGTATGATCTCAAGAATAAGGGGGTTTTGGCATGTAGAATTGAAATGGTAAGTGGAAATAAAACTATGGTAGAATTAGAAAATTCGAAGTGGAATTGTGGGAAATGCAGAAGAAATTGCATGTCTAGAATCAGTTGCATTTAGGAAGAAATGATTCTTTGGAACAGAAATTCAGAAGTTTACTCAACAGAATTTAGCAGAATCAGTCAACTTTGAAAAGTCTGGTGATTCAAATGGCTGGGGTGGAGGGAAATGAAATGATAGCCAATTGTATGGCAGGGTTTGGCCCATCTAGACAGTAAGATACAGTGAATAAAGAGAGGCCTGATCTGTCAGCATGGATTCCTCATCACGAAAGGATTGATTTCCCTTCTTTCATGGTTGGAAATCCCCATCAATGGTTGTATAAAGCTAAACAATATTTTGAATTGCATAAAGTGCCGAATGAGTTTAAAATACAGCTCACATCTTACCACTTGGATGGAGACACCATTCACTGGTTCCAATGGCTGAAAAAAATGACAGGATCCTGCAGTTGGAATGAGTTCATGAGGGCAATGAGGGTGATGTTTAGCACCTCTGATTTTGAGTATGATGAGATGCTGCTGGCTGCTTTGTGGAGGATTGGAATAGATCAAGGTGGAGCTCAAGATTCATCAACATCGGAACTTGAGGGAAGCCATTGAATTGGTCAAACATATTGAAAATAAAGTAAACATATGGAAGATTGGTGAGAGTATGGAAACAGGAGGAGAAGGGATTCTCCCCAGTCAATAGACCTGCCAATATTTGGCCAGGAGGGTGAAACAGAGCAGATCACAGTGCCAGGGTTAAATGGGAAGAAATGATGGCTAGAAGGGACAAAGAATTGTGCTTCAACTGCAATGAGAAGTTTAAACCAGGCCACACGTGTGAAAATCTCAGGTTATATGCATTACAGATGGATGTTTATGGATCAAAGAATGAAAAAGAGGAAGAGGAGGCTTGCTTGGAAGAGGTTAAGGAGCAAATGGAGATCTATTTCCATGCATAAGTAGGTGGGGTTGGTATTCATAATATTGATAAATATCTATTTATCAATGGCCTGAAAAAAAATACTATCATATTTATTTATTGACAATTTTATCAGTAAAATAGAAAAAACTTTAGAAAAATGAGGAAAATTTAAGAAATATTCATTGAAACTTTCTGATAACTTAAGATAAAAAATTCTAACATTTAATGAATAATGGAAACACATATAAGAAATGTAAATATGTAAGCAGAAGGAATGGAAATGTAAGGAAAAAACATAACAATGGACATTTAATCTCATATTTCAAGTAAAAAACACATATCATACCTTAGGACCAAGTGGAAGATAATCATCTAAAAATATATAAACAATCAAACATAAACAAGAATCCTTTTTTTCATTAATTCATTTTCATTTGCCTCCCAATCTTTTTATGATTTTGCAAATTTTTCCCCATAACTATTGATTTTGCAAAAACACCCCACTTATAAACTTTGTTGTAAAAATACCCTTGCCATTAATAACTATTAAGATTTCTAGCAGAAGTCAAAGTTTAACTGGTCAAACTTTGGACCAATTAACTTTAACAATATTTTGTGGCCCACCTAGACATAATCAAGGCCACAATAGCATCTTTAAACCATGCCCTAACTAATATTGATAGCAAATGAGTCAAATGATTAAAATGGGTCCTAAAAATCAAAGAATTAATAGGATAATTATTTTTTAATTTATCTAATTGATCTCAAATTTTTGGAATCCATCTCCATCATCTAGCCCATTGACGATCAAGATTATGTAAGGCATGATCCAAAAATACCGTTATATAGCCCTGATCATGTCTAAGCCACAAAATCCGGTCAACGTGAACTAGTTCAAAGTTTGACCAATCAAACTTTAACTTCTTTCAAAAATCCTGAGAACTATTAACGACTAGGTATTTTTTATAAACAAAATTTATAAGTAAAGTATTTTTACAAAATTAATAGTTATAAGGAAAAATTGCAAATTTGTAAAAAGATGAAGAGGCAAATGTAAAAAACCCTTGTTTTTTATAATTAATTTTATTTGTTTATTATTTAATAAAATCAAAATAAATAGTAGGACATTATAAAACAGATTTTTTGTCATGTTTTCGTTAATAAACACCATGCATACTATAATAATATTTAGTTTTAGGCCTTTAGCAATGATACTTAGCAAAAAAAAAAAGAAAAAAATCATTGCTAAAAGTCTTTCATATTTTCCCTTTCCGACTGAAATGGTACTAGACAACGTTTTAGCAACAAATTTTCCTACTTGTTCTTTGACAAAGATTTTTTGCAATGATGTTATAGCAATGAATTTGCAATAACCTTTTTTTTTTGGCCAAAAGTTATTAGCAATGATATATAAATTTCTGGCAACAAATGTGTTCTTTCTTAAAAATGAATATTTTTATATTGTATGCAAATGTAGCTATGAAATTACAAAACACAACCTAAATTTTTAATTTATTTTAATTAACCTTCAAATGAAATAAAAAATCTGCACGGATGTAAATGCACACTTAAAACAGCTCATTGTGTTGAATTTTTTCGTAATGAAACATCAAATTTGAATGGAAAATATTTGTATCCGCTCTAGAATATGTTTTCGCCCCCTCTAGAATGTCAAATAGCCAAACAGCCAACTGTTAATGGCTCAGAAATTACCAGCTATTTCCATTCTCCAGCTACCACAGTCTATCACCCTTCCAACATTCTTGCAGTTGAATTCCTTGGTTATGCTTCAAACCTTTTGCTCCTTTCTGCACATTGCAAGCATCATACATGCATTGCTCTCCATTGCTTCTCTTCAAGGTTGCTTCTTGCAGGCCAAAACATAGAATGATAACTACGTCCCCTTCCAGATTAGGACTAGCCTAATCAAGCTAGGGCCCATTGTTCTAGGCCAAATCTTGAATTTGTTTTTATAAAAGTGGTTGCTGGCTAAGATCATGCTATAGACCTAAAATCAGCAACCTCTTGCCATCCACTCAGCAACCATCTAGAAACTTCTTGAACTCAATCGTGAATCTCCTTACTAAATCTAGAAATGGCATCAAGATTCCAGTAGCTTATTTGAATTCCCAACACCAATAGATGATGTTTAGCAATCAGAAAGCTGCAATTCAATTTCAAGCTTCCCTGGTCCTATTGTAGTTCCAAGAAGGTGTGAGCTTCTTCCACAGATATCACCCCTTGACGAGGCTCTAATACCAAAAATCCAATGGCTGGATTTTGATATTGGTTGTGGAAATGGAGAGAGAGAGAGAGAGAGAGAGAGAGAGAGAGTAGAGGAGATTCATGCCAATGGCTAAGATTCCTCTTCCATTGCACTTTACCTCTTATATGGGTTAGTGACAATCCTTCTAACCAGTTTACACATGGCAACATCTCATTAGCTGTAACACCCAAGATGAAGGTCATTGTACATAAATTCTAACTTGACTAACTACATGCTAGTTTCTAGCTAAGTACAAGATAAGTACACCTAACAAAAAGTAATGTGGATACTACATACTAGCCCATATCATTTTGAGGTGTGGTGTTAATGCAAGAAATGAACTTGATTGCATATTTCAAGGAACAGTTATCAGTTGAAAACCAAGACAAGTCTACCTATGAAAAAAACTGATGGCAATTATATTAGCTTTTAAGAAATGGCACCCTTACATATTGGGACATCCTTTTATCAATTGCATGGATTATAACAGTTAAAATATTTGAGGGATAAAAAGATTCAAACTTTTGAACAACATAAGTGGATGTCAAAGTTGATGGGATATGACCATAAAGAAAATGATTGAATGCTAACGGTAGGAACTTAAAGCTTCAGTGCTGACCTTATGTTTTGGGCCCATCACAATGATCTAATAAAATCCAAGCCATCCATAAAATTTATCATCTTATATTTAGTTAAGGTACTAAAAATCACTGTGATTGAAAATTTATATGGACTATAATGTAAAAATACTTAAAACTTTTTTTAAGTATATATATAATCTATAAAACTTTTTAAATCAATTTTGCAACCCACAATATAGTAGATAGACATCTACACCATCCGAAGTGTCACTTATGCATAGATAAATGACTGAAGTAGGTTTTAGATGATTTAAATACTTATAATGATGCCTTGAAATGATTTTTCAATCATTACACATGATATAATATTTAATTGAATACTAAAAGCCTGATCATTTGAGTCAATTTTCTTGGAATGGAAATGAATGGAGAGAAAATTAATGTTAGCAGCATAGGGGGTCAAGTCAGTCATATGAATGGAGAGAAAATTAATGTTAGCCACATAGGGGGTGAAGACAGTCATAAAGTGAATAAAGTTAAAATGAATAGAAGATAATAATTAAAAATATAAATAATAATGAGAAAAATATGATTATTGTGGAAAGTATATGTTAAATCAATCCTTAGGAAAATGAAATTTTTGATAAAATTAAGCACAGTGATAGAGAGGTAACATGGACCATAAGCAATGGATAGATGAAGAAGTGTGGCTTAAGCAGGCACTCTTAAGGGTCACATCAATCTTGCAAAAAGATGCTCCCACACCATTAGCCAATGAAATCCAAGCCAGCACAGGTGATAACATGCATATTCCTAGACCAAAGTTCTATCAAATATTTTAACTCAGAAAGACAAAGCACAAAAAATAATATAAAAAAGCCAAAAGCCAAAAGCTTCACACATAAAAGTCAAGCAGCCATAAATAGATGTTACCGCTTGCAAAATCCTATCAGATGCATCGCCTTCCAATTGCCTCAACCCTGCTGTGGCCTAAATAAACATTGGGATGGGTGAATTGGTCAATGGTTGTTTAAAGCAATGAGTGACTGCAACACAACAGTGCTTATTAATTATGAAACCCAAACTCGAATAGATGTCTAAATTACCCCAACTTTAACTGGCGTTTTGTGATGCAATGCTGCGGGTACTGCATTTTCAGCTTGCACCAAAAGAGACTCGAGTGAATTTGCAGCTTGTTGTGGATCTTTAGCATACGCACTCAGACCCGGTTTTTTCTGCAAGCGAAAGGCAAAAACAATTAGCAAAATGCATGCATGTGGATAAGACATGTACTGCCGAGCACCATAATCAAGATGCTGCGACGGAAGCCACAATGACACGAAATAATGCTCATAAACAAAAGTAACGGAAAAGAATTTCCGAATTATGAATTGGTCTTATTAAAATGCGATGTTTGAAGACCAGGCCACTATTTTTCTGTCAGCGATAGAACTAGCTGCCACAGAAGGCAAAATCGTTGGAATCTTGCATTGCCTTACAGCCTACAAGAATTCGAAGATTAAAAAAGTAGGATTTTATCAAGAACGGAACTTTGTGCCCTAACAGGGATCTGCAAGAGAATAGAATTGAACACCAGCATGATGTCCAAGCTGTGAAAATTTCAGATTCCGTAAAAAAAATCTAGAAAAATCAGCAATGGGGAGGAAAACAGTTAACAGTTGAAAACAGCAGCGTAGAATCCCAAATCCAGATAAATGCCGACAGATCAGCAGCAAAGGCCATCCAACAAGTAGAGAAATAAAACATCCATCTCAGATCAATATGAAGAAGAAAGCGACACTAGCTGCAAAACGAGATTACACCAGATGAGAGAATTACCTGGGCGAAGATCTCCAGTTCCTTCCCAATGGGGACCAGATCCAAGTTCTCATCGAAGCAGAAGACATGGACCCGACTCCCAGAACTGCCGGCATCAAAGATGACGGCATAGCTTCTCGAACCCGCCACCCTCCGGTCCGGCGCAATTCTGCGGCTGACGATCCCACCTGCTTCGGAGGAAAGACCAACCTCAGAGCCGTCAGGGACGCGCGGCATCAGGAAGAGGACAAACGAAATGAGGAGAAGCGGAACCGAAACGACGAGTATAATGCCTCGAAAGCGGTAGATCTTGTCGGAAAAAGGTTCCTGACGCGATCGCTTCATCTTCTCTTGCTGCTGCTGTTGTTGCTGCAGATCGGATGTCTGGCAATGGTCGAGGAGTTCGGCTGCAGAAGGGGATCGGTAGCGGATCTGGACGCTGTTGGTAACAGGGGTCTTCAGAGACTGGGAATCCTGCAGAGGCTCCAGCTTCGGTCTCTTGCTACTGCTTCCAGCGCGGGAATCCAGATGCAGAGATTTGGAAATGAATCGCTATTCCTTCCAGGTTCGAAACACTGGAGCGGTACGAATCCAGAGGCGAGCTGGAATTCGCTGGATTGGGAGAGATGAGGGCATGCGATCTCCCTCTGCTGCAACCTACAACTGCTTGCGAGAGGAGAGAGACTGGTACCTTTGAGTCTTTGTACAGGAACAACTAGCAGACGCGGCTGCAGTGTCTGTGAATTCGTTGCCGTCCGTCCGTCGTTGCCGTCCGTCGCGTAGTACCACAGCAACCCTTGACCCATTTTACACACCAACTACATCAACCTTCCATGTTATCCAATAATCACAATTTAAATGCTTTTAGATATATTCTCCATTGGTAAATTTGTGTCTATGTTATGCTTAGATGTGGATGAATGGCACATGGTCTAATGGATTATTTTTTAAGCATTATGCATAAAAGATGATGATGATAGTGAAACGTGAGCGTTAGAATGGTTTTGAGATGAAAAATCATGTAATAAAAACGAGAAAATAAACTTTGGCATGTGCAGCAAGCTAACAATGGAATAGGAGTGTAAAGTGTCAGGGAGCGCATGGCGCCATCTGCCCCAGCGTGGCGCAACAAGGTATGGTATAAGGCCTTGTTTTTTTCAATGGACATTTAAGGGCAAGGGACATAAGGGATTGGACATGCGCACCTCGGTGAGGCACGGGGAGAGCCTTGTCCGCCCATCGCACGGGGGATCGGATAGGGGCGTACTGGGGTGGGACAGGACCCTGTCAGGTCCTTTGGAATCCTACAGGGTATCTTGCATAGGGGTGCTTCTACGGGGCATGGGCATCTTGACGTCGAGATAGCCACATGTGGCATGTCAAAAACAGGGGAAATATGTAGGCATGGGCTATAAATAGCCCATAAAGAGTTGCATCAGGAGTGTGGGTGTATGCCTAAGGCTCCTGTTGGTAATGAGAAAAAAAGGTGACGAAAAAATTTTACTTCATTTTTTCTGCAATTTGATATATTCACTAGCAAGCCCCATTCCTTCTTCTACACCTTTCAATGTAACTTAAAACGTGAACTATCCAGCAATCCTTTAAAAAGGTAAGCAACTTTTGATGAAATTTAACATATATATACATATAATTATTATTTATTATTTTTTCATATAAAAAACCCATCTTAATGTATTCATCTTTATTAACTTTATTTATAATCATTATCTCGTACCGCATTATATCATTCTCTTTCTTTTCTTGAACTTTTCTATGTTACTTTTTCTCTAATCACTTTACATGACTCTCGAATGGACCCTTAAGCTGAAAATTGGGGTAGAAAGAAAAAGATAAAAGGAAAAATTAGAAATCAAAATGATAAAGCGAAGGGAGAAAATAGGGAAATCTAAGGGAAAATGTTGGGTTTCTACTGAAATAAAAACTTGAGAGCTAAAAGATGAAGGAAAATGCTTGAAAAAATAGGTTTTTTGTTATTTTTATGATAGTTGTGATTTTTGCTTTATTTTATGGGGTTGATGTTGATTTCTTTTATGGGGTTGATGTTGATTTCTTTTATTTATCTCACATTAGCAGCTAGCATACGGTGGTAAAGCAATGGTACCATTGGAGCGTTTGGTCCCACTTCTATATCCTTTATAGAATTAGATTTCTGGAGTCGGTTCCAAGAATCCCGATTTTCTTTTTCATTCTCTCCCAAGGCATTATCCACCCCGTTCTCAATGATCAAGTTCCTTAATTCTCACGTCCTCGTGTCTCTCGTCAGCTTTCTTTAAATCTGGCCCATGATATATAAAGCTACAACTAAAAGATAGAGATTAGTATATATATATATCCCTGCATCTATTGATTGTGAGCCAGGACTAAATCTCTGTGTAGACAGAGATTTATCTAAGTAAAAGTGAGGATTTACCCCCCTGTTCTTGGGTTAGCGGCGACTCCGTCTTCTTTATATATTATAACATTGCAACATTTTTTTAATGAGATATTCTGGAATCAAAGCTTACAGCTTTATTTTGCAATGATTAAGGTTCCATACTCTGTCTCTATTATTTTATTTTTACCTTGTTCATGTCTTATCTTTTACAAGAATGTGTTCTCATGCCACTTACATCAAGTAAATAATAAAAAATGTAATTTGCAAGTCATCCAATACATTCAGCGCATCTTATCTTGTCGACGCTCCCTTTTTAGGCTATATACGTATTTGTGGAAATCAATTCACTGTATTTAATTTTCCTGGTTCATTATTCTATACCTCCTTTAGATGGCAAGAATGCAGAAGCGCATCCTAAAGTATTGGATACGTGCCTGCATAATTCTTTTGAGATGTTTGTTAGTTGGAATGAACATGTCTAGCTGTATCATGTGAATTACGCACAGCGTGCCATAGTTATTGTTCATGCTGGGTTTATAAAAATTATCCCGGATATTGAGGTGAGAAAACTCTCGCATGCCCCAAATCAAAGCTTCGCTGAATTGATTTCATGACAATATGTTGTAAAGAATAAATCTTATAAGCTTTAATACTACAATATAATATATAATAAAAACGTTTTTAAATTTGTAATATTTTAAAACATTGTTTTAACGCATTCTGATTGCCCACAGTTAGTTGCATGACACTGGCATGCCCAATTGTAGCCGCACAAATGTTTTCAATTCAGCGACTTACCGCCAAGCCTTTCAGAAGAGAAATAGACGGCAGAGATGAGTGGCACAGCTGGAGAGCTGGGGGTGGGCAGATAGGGATACGCGTACTTGAGAGAGACCCTTAAATCCGTTTCATGTGCTGACGTGGATTCGATAGCCGGAAACATAAAATCCGAAAGCATCTGTATATTAGGAGGAAATAAAAATTTTAAAAATAGAAAATCTAGGGGAGGGAGCGAACGAGGAGAGGAGAGAGATATTCCTAGGGTTCCTCTCTTTTATTTCGAAGCGTCCTCCCATCTTTTCTTTCTAGGGTTTTACGTTGTGGGGGGCTGAGGCCAGCAGTGGTATCGCGTCCTCCCTCCATGGCGCAGGGTAGCAGATCAAGCGGCGTAGTGAAGTGGTTCAACGGCCCGAAGGGCTTTGGCTTCATCACACCCGACAACGGCGGAGAAGATCTCTTCGTCCACCAGTCCTCCATCAAATCGGAGGGCTACCGCAGCCTCGCTGAGGGCGAGATCGTCGAATTCGAGATCGAGCATGGCGAGGATGGCCGCACCAAGGCCGTCGACGTCACCGGCCCCAACGGTTCCTACGTCCAAGGCGGAGGGGGATATGGTGGGGGTGGCGGCCGCAGCGGAGGGGGATATGGTGGAGGTGGCGGTCGCGGCGGATCCGGAGGTGGTGGTCGCGGGTATAGTGGAGGATACGGGTTCAATGGCGGCGGCGGAGGCGGCCGGGGTGGAGGCCGAGGCGGCAGAGGCGGCCGAAATGGCGGCGGGTACGGCGGTGGGGGTGGATATGGTGGCGGGGGTGGATATGGTGGCGGAGGTGGATATGGTGGCGGAGGTGGATCTTGCTACAATTGCGGCGAACCCGGGCATTTGGCAAGGGATTGCTACCAGGGTGGCAGCGGCGGCGGAGGAAGGTATGGCGGCGGCGG